>VXAA01002731.1:0-30229 GCA_013399115.1 Anseranas semipalmata | reverse complement strand
CCTGGAGCACCCACAGCAGCTGGAGCACCTGAGGACGTGGAACACCCATGGGATCCAGAGCACCCTGGCACCTGCAGTAGCTGGTAGGACCTGGAGCACCCATGGGAGCTGGAGCACCTCGTACCCAGAGCATCCCGGGTCCTGGAGCAGCCGGTGGGACCCAGCTGCAGCTGGGGTGCGGGGTTGTCCCACACAGACCTTTCCCTCAGGAAGGGGTGGGGGGCTCCAGCAGGGCTGCTCCTACCCACCCAGCCTGCAAAGACCCCTCTGAGCCCCCCCCAACAACCACATCAGCCTCCCCCTCCCACCGGGGCCTCATCCCCCCTGTGCTGTGCCGTGGGGAGCGAACCCCAGGGGCCGCCAGCCCCCCCATCACCACCCGGTGGTTCAGCAGAGCCGAACCCCCCCGTGCCCGATGGAAGCCCGGCACCGCACGAGCAAAGTCCGGTCCCTGCTCCAAGGCAGAGTCCCAGGTGCGGTGGCCCCGAGCCCTCGTCCCTGCGGGAATGACCCCGCGGCAGAGGATGGCCGGGCTGGGAGCTGCCGCAACCGGGCGTTATCGCTGCCCTTACTGCAGACAGAATGGAGTGGGTCACCTGGAGGGGACCTACAGAGGTCATCGAGTCCAACTGCCTGAGCACGTCGGGGCTAACCAGCAGTTAAAGCACGTTAAGGGCGTTATCCAAATGTTTCTTGAGCATGGATAGGATGGGGGCACCAAGCACCTCGCTAGGAAGCCTGTGCCAGTGGTAAAGACATTTTCCTAATGCCGGGTCTGAGCGTCCCCTGCTGCAACCCTGGGCACATCCAGCCATCGGTGAGCAGGGAGCAGAGCCCCGTGCCTTCCCCTCCATCCCCCTCCCCGGGGAGCATCCTCTGGATGCTTTTGAGGACCTTCACATCCTTTTCATACTGTGGAGGCCAGAACTGCGCCCGGTGTTCAAGGTGAGGCCGCACCAATGCCAAACAGAGCGGGAGAATCGTCTCTTTGGACCGGCCGGCCACGCTGTGCTTAGTGCACCCCAACACGCAGTTTGGGTGCAACCACCTTGGCCACCAGGACACGCTGCTGGCTCCTGCTGAGCTGCTGTCACCAGCGCCACCAGGTCCCTCCTGCCGAGCTGCTCCCCAGCCACGCGTGCCCCAGGCTGTGCCCGTGCCCGGCTCGTGCTAGGGATGCCTCAACTCCTGCACCCAGCCCCCTGCTAAAAGCGCTGAACAGGACCAGCCCTAGCGAACACCGGGGGACACCGCTGGGGTCTGTCCAGCAGCCGGGTGCGGCCCCGTTCACCACGACCCTTTGAGCTGTGCCATCGAGCCAGTTCATCACCCAGAGCAGCACCCATTTGTCTCGCAGCTGGACAGGTTGTCCAGGAGGATGCCGTGCGGGTCGGTCTCAAAGGCCTTGTTAAATCCAGAGAGGTTTCACCCACCGCCTCCCCTTCATCCACCAAGCGGGTCACCGTGCCATAGGAGGAGAGCAAATTGCTTAAGGCAGGAAATTTCCCCTCCTGAACCCCTGTTGTCTATGCTGACAACAGCTTTGTTCTTTACCTGCCTTTCAGTATCCCCCCCGGACAATCTTCTCCCTAACTTTTCCAGGGACTGAGGTTGCACTAGCAGGGCTGTAGTTTCTTCTCTCGTGCCCGTTCTGTAGACGCACGTAGCACTGGCCAGCCTCCAGCTGGCACGAACCTCCCTGGCCTCCCAAGACCTTTGGTAAATTGTTTGGTAAATGGTTTACCAGAGCTAATCTAAGCCATAAAACCCACCATAAACCACAAACCTTTAGTCACTGGGCTGCCCTCCGTGGCAGGGGTCAGCCGGGTGCTGGGGCAGGATTGTCCCCTCTGGGGCTGGGGCTGAGGCCCTAGGAAGAGCCTCAAAGGGGACGAGCTTGGGGTCTTCCTTTAGGACACTCGGCAAGACAAAAAGCTTCACCCTTGTGCTAAGAGCAGCGGTGTGTTAATATCGCCCACAGCATCTTTATGCATGTTTAGAACCGCATCCAGCCATGGGATTTGTACTTTCAGTGGGACCCTATCAGCCAAAAAGTGCGGTCCTCAGCCCCACGGCACTGGATGCGCATGGTTGCTCAGCCCACCCACACGCTGGGGGCAAACCCAAGGGTGGTAGCATTTGCCAGCGGGTCCCTGTACCCACTGGCCACGAGGGGATGCGGCAGTGGCCAATGCGGGGACACCCCAGACCCTGCCACCACGGCCAGCACGCTCCCCTTCCCAGGCCAAGCCAGCAATTTGTAACCAGCTTTTTAATTAGCGACGTTGCTGGGGACATAATGGGTTTATTAAATCTGCCTGCAGCCGGCGGTAATGAAATCCTGCCTGTGCTGCCGGGGCAAAGCCAGGGAGCAGAGCCGGTGGTGGCTGTGGCTGTCCCCAGCTGTCCCCTCCGCACAGCCCCGTGGCCCTCCTGGAGCTGCTCCGGGTTTCTTCTGGGGCTCCCAGCACAACCCAGGGCTGCTGAGCACCCACAGATCAACGGGAGCCCCGTAAATCGATAATCCTTGGTAAAACCAGCGGTTCCTGCCCTTCCCCAGCTGCTCGCCCCCTCCCCTCCCTCCGCCTGAGATTATCAAATTACCATTCTGCTGATCTAACGCCTCGCTTGTGTGTTTTTATCTCCCCCTAAATGAAGTTTTTATTGCTAAGAAATGCTAATTTGCAGGAGGCAGCCCTGGAGGAGCGTTTCAAGAGCCCAGCTGGCAAAGTCAGACTCACCCGGGGTGGGGGCGATGCTCCCGGACCCCCCCACCCCCAGCCTGCCTGGGGGGATCCAAGCTGCCAAACACCCCAACCGCTGCTGTTCCCCAGCAAAACCCCAAACCTGGGTCAAAATCATCGTTTTTCACAAAACGCAAGGAAAAAAAATCCTATATTTCAATGCTCTGTGGCTGCCAATGGGGCTGTCGGGTGCAGCTCGGGGCTGCCCCGGGGACGATCATTTTGCAAACCCCTGGTTGATTCCCCCAGCAGGGGTTTGGTTTCTCAGGGGCCACAGAACCCCCAGCGTGGCCAGATCCAGCCCCATCCCTGTGCCAAACGCAGCACCCAGGGCTTCCCCCACATGCCGGGATTGGCCCCCCGTTGCCTGGGGTCCCATGGAGGCTGGATGAGGGGTGATTCCCATTGGGATGAAGCTTCCCCCAAACCAGGGATGGGAGCAGCCCAGCTGGCAAAGGGCACAGCTCCTTGTTTTTCTCCCGGCAGCAATTAAACCACCTTCTCCTTCTCCCCGCCAGGAACACAGCTCTGCTGAGAAGGGCTGGCGATAAGATCAGCGCAGCAAGCACAAACACTTCATCACTTTCAGAAGAGGCCGAGGGCTCGTTTACGGCGGTTTTAATAGCTGCTTGGATAACCACTGGTGATAACCTGCACTGGACTGGCAGCAGATGATTAATGCGCCCGTAGCAGTCACGCTCGCTTGCCTTGGGGCTGGGATTGTTTTCTGTTATTAAGGAATGGGGGAAAAAAAAGAGAAAAGGAAAAACATGGGCTTTGCCACATATTATTGGGTTGATGTACAGGTGTGGAGGGAACACACTGGCCTCCTCCATCACTGGCTGGTGAGGAAGGGAGGATGGAGGATGAGGAATGAGGGATGGAGGATGAGGAATGAAGGATGGAGGACAAGGGATGAGGGATGGAGGACAAGGGATGAGGGATGGAGGACAAGAGATAAACAATGGAGGACAAGGGATGAGGGATGGAGGACAAGGGATGATTTCTGGCTCTCACTTCTCCCCCCTGTGATGTTCCCGGCCACGTGCCCTGTGCTGGTCTCATCTCCTGCATTGTGGCCAGGGGCTAACTACTGGGGTCTTGCTTTTAATTACAACCCTCCCAAGACGGTGCCATCATTTATGGGCCCTGAGCCTATGGCTGTCCTCTGCATGCTGCTTCCTGGGGGACTTGCAATGTCACAGCGAGTCCTCGGGCTGGTGGCACTGGTCCCAGACAGAGCTGGAGGAGCTCCTATGGTTGAAACCACATCTCCATCCCTTTCCCACCTAAATCCAGCCCCACCGACCTGCTCGGTGCTGCAAGGGCAGAGAAACACGCAGTCACGCTGGCGTGTCCCTTCTCGTGCCACTGGCCATAAAGCCCTGTCCTATGGCAGACACGGGATGAGAGGCGTTTTCACGGGGCAGGGCTGAAATCTTGCTGATAAGGAGCATTTCTGCTGCGTTCAGCCCCAGCAAGAGCTGAGTGTGCTTTTCTGATGATAAGTTGTGATCGCTGGTGCTATGGGGTGGCTTTAATGACGGGGCAAGCTCCCTGCCATGCAGTGCACCCCAGCCCAGGGGAGAGGGGCTTTAGATGGGTCTTTTGGCCAGGAAATGGCCAAAAAACCCTCAATGGAGATATTTAGCAGCCAGCCAGCAGTGCACAGAGCGAGGGCTCCTGGCTGCCTCTTGCTAGCCTGTCCCCAAGCCCAGGTGACATGGACTTGGGGGGGGGCTACACAGCCTTGGTTAATCCCATGACACCACATCCACTCGAATGCTGCTGGACCGGGATTACTGTTATTGTTATTGTTACCTTGCACTGGCCCCAGTACTTATTCTAATGGTTTGTAATTATTTTAGCATTTGCAGGTCTGAAACAAACTGCAAAAAGCCACGTTGCTTGGGTCGCTTCATTTCTTTTTTGCCGGATGTGAAAAGAGCTGTTTAGATGAAAAATTTGGAGCAGAGACATGTTTTCCTCTCCCTCACGGCAACGTCACAGCATCTGGGAAAGCAGCTTAGTGAATTATGCGCTATGATAATTGATTGAATTCATCAGTAAATAAAGCAGCATCATTTAAAATTGCGGTCCAGAGAGCGAGGAAAAATTCTCCATGCGGGGATTTTACCAGCTGGTGCGGGAGCCATCGTGCCCACAAAACCACAGCGGTGGGGAAAATTAACACACAAGGGTGCACACCCCAAAATAAAGCTCTTTTTGAAGGATAAACCTGCAGTAAATCCTTTCTCTCATCTCCAGAAGCTCCTTGGATGCTCAAAGAGAGGGAAGGATCAGACAGGAGTTTTGAAGCACCCTTGAATGCTTTGAGAAACAGAATGAGAAAGCTAAAATGTGGATTTTAATGAAAGAAAGGGAAAACTGGCTTGAGCATTCCCAGCCAGAGGCTGTAAGGTGGGCTTACACCTGGCAAAATCCCCAAATCTTCCCATTCAGCACTGGGGTCATCCCCAAATATCTGCTTCTTCGCACACCTCCCTGCTCACCTTAAGCCCTCTCCCATCACGCCGCTTTCATGGCTGATACCTCACAAATCTCATAAGAAATATCTGCTGTTAAACTCCTTATTTCTGCCTGATTTTGAGGTCTCTGGGTCCAGGGGCTCCTCTCATATCACTGCCCTTCACTCCCTGGGGCCATGGGCTGGGAGATTTGCTGAGTCTGGCAAGCCAAAGAGCTTCTTAGAGATGATGAAAGCAAACTGCGCTTCACACATGATGTCCTGCCATGGGCATCCTTGCCGCAGGACATTTGGGGTTTATCTGAACAGTTCTGGTCCCTTTTCTTTCATCGGTGTCCAGGGCTCTTCCTCTGATGTCAGGAGCCAGTTGCACCCTCTGGAGCGCTGCAGTAACTCTCCGGGAAGGCACACGTGTCTGCGCACACGCGCTCCAGGGAGGGGGAGGCTGTTCTGATGCGGCTTTTGATGGAAATGCAAACGGATGGGAAGCATCCTCCCGGCCGGGGCAGCCGCCGGGGACACCACATCTCACCCGGGAGCCCACGTCACCCCGCAGCCCCGCGGCCGCCCTCGCTTCAGCATCCGTCTCCGTGGCAACACATCTTTCACATCCTTCGGAGCCTCCTGTCCCTCCGGTCCGCACCGCGGGCAGCCCCGGGTACCCCGCGTGTGGGGTACAGATGGGCCCCCTGCTCTCTATCACCCACCCCAGCACCCCCAGATTGCACTGGACGGGGAGAGGGGAGTGTGGGGACCGGTCTGTCTGCACCCATGGGTGTCTCTGAGCTCATGCTTGGTAGGTGTTGGGGGGCAGCGTGGCTTTGGGGCAGCACAGAGGCACCAACGCACATCTTCAGGCTTGCAGACATCTCACCTGCCTTCCTGGACCACAGCCGCTTCACCTGACAGCACTGTCCCATGCGTAGGTGGCTTTCCTGTCCGAGTCCAGCTGGAGCTTTTTAGGATGGGATGCCACCGAGCTGCGGACATCCTTGGAAATGCAGCTGTCGAGAGGACGCCTTGCCCAACGCAAAGTCCCACAGCAGTAGCAGCACCTTGGAAGCTGCTTAGGTACATCGACCGTGGACACACCACTGAGTTCTTCCCCTTGGAAAAGGGCTCCAAACTGCCCTTGTTGGGGTCTCTCCGCAGAGATTGCAGAGCTCGTTTTGGCCACGCTGCTCTCCCAAGACCCTGGCCCAGGAGCCGGGAAAACCCCTCCCCGGAGCAGCTGGGAACATGGAGCTGGCGCTTTGCAGGAAATCTCCATTCATCGGCCCTTGGTCATCAGCCAAATTGGAGCCAAACCAACCATTTTTCCGACTTCCCAGGGAAGTTTCCAGGGACCTGCAGCTGGTGGGGAGAGGGGATGGCAAGGGGGTGCCGTGGTGTCCGGGCTTAGAAGCAGTGCCGATGCCATTTATGCACTGATATGAGCTCAGTGCAGGGTGATGAAGGATTTTTGGGTGCTCCTATCAGGGTGTGCTGCGGGAAGCTGTGATTTCTGGAGGGGCGTTAATTGATGTCAGGGGACTGCAGGCTTCTAAATCCCTTCTTTCTCTTCTGCAAACGGTTCTCCACACCCCATAGGGTTCCCAGCCCCCTTTTGGGAGGACTTGTCCACTGTCAAGGGGCTGTGTTGTCCCCATGGGGTCACCCCATGTGCTCACACCAATGCGCTATGGCAGTGCCCAGCCATGCTGCAGCGCACAGCAGGGTGAACAAGTAAAGGGTTTTCCCCCACCCTCTCCCCAAAGAGTTCCCTCCTCCATGGTGGGCGTCTGCTGTGGCCCTGGCGTGAGGTGACAGGGTCAGCAGGACGTGGCAAGCCCAGGGCCTGAGCTCAGCCTGGGCACGGCTCCCAGGGCTGGGACCGGACTGTGGGGAAAAGGGATTTATTTAATCAAAAGAAAAAAAAAACAAACACAGAAGGAGCTATCAAGCCCACCAAAATGAGTCTGGTTTTCATTTGGAAGGAACTTTTTGTTACTTGTTTGTCATCAGACTAACTCCTCAGAGTCCGACCACTTTGCGGGACAGGATGGGGTTTCCTTCACAGCCAGAAGAAACACTCTGTTTCTCTGGAAAACGAGGTTATGCCCAGGGGAGCCACTTTGCCGAGAAGCAGCGGGGAGCTGCAGGTCGTGCTGGGGACGTCCTGCCTGGTGTGATGGGGTCCCCCTGCCACCGAGCCAGGAGGGGACCGAGGACAGAGCCCAGCCCTGCATGGGACAAACCCTGCAGCCGCCCACCCGGCCACCCCGCACTCCCAACCTTCCTCCTGCTTTATTTCTTTTTCCGCCCTTCCCTCAATTCTTCTTCTTCCCTCCCTCCCTTCCCAGCCCTTTCTCCTTCCCTCGCGGCACGGCCGGGTGCCAAGAGGACTTTGCACCCCAAGGCAGCGCTTTCTCCCCGCTCCTTCCTGCAGCCTGGAGGAGCTGAAGGGCGAGCAAAAATGCTCCGGTCTTATCTGCGAGGGGAGGCAGGCGCGGTGGGCAGGGTTTGCGCGACGGCTGCTGGCTTATAAGCAGCCGGCGGCGGAGGGAAGCTCCCTCGCAAGGCGCCGAGCGCAGCTCCCACCACGATGCCCGTGGCGCTGGGGCTGCTGCTGCCGTGGCTGAGCCTGGCGGGCGCCCTGCAGCTGGGGCTTGAGCCCCCCGAGCTCAATCGCACCGAGGCAGGGGCCGCCCTCTTCGCCGATGCCTACAACAGCACAGCCGAGCTCGTCCTCTTCGAGAGCGTCTCGGCCAGCTGGGATTACTACACCAACCTGACGGCCACCAACGCTGCCCTGCAGGTGGGTGCTGGGATGGGGACGCTGCAGGGTGGGTGCTGCTGGGGGGGCTCGGGTGGGGTGGGGACAGCTGGCGTGGTCCCCTTCCTCCCCACGGGCTCCCTTCTAAGTGCCCCAAGGTGCTGTCCCGGGACTCAGATGCTTAGCCTGGGAACTGCAGGGTTTTGCCCCAAAAACTGGCCCTCCGAGAGCCCCTGCCCCAGTGCAACAGCCCTGGCCCCACAGCAGAGTCAGGGTTTATTTTTAGAGGTGTTTCCCTCCACCCAACACCTTCCACTTTCTTCCCCCCCTTCCCGGACTGGGGTCAGGTGTCAAGTGTCCCTGTCCCTGTCCCTGCCCGGCTCCATGTCCCCGGCACTGTGCCATGCCCCGGCCCCACTGGCAGCCCAAAGTGTGAACAAGCAGAGGGGTGGCACCAGGGCACTCCCCCCCCATCCTTGTGTCCCCAGCCCATGGGGACAAAGCCATCTCTGGGGAAGCACTCCAAGCTTGGGAAAATCTGACGTCTGCCCAGCTGATGCCAGCAGACCCCGATGGGAGTGATGCTGCGAGCATCCCGCCTGTGTGGCCAGGGGGGTTTACACATTTTGGGGGCGGCTTTAATGGGGCAGTGAGCTGGAGCTGCCCAGGGGCTGCTCTCAGTTGCATGAGCCTGGCCCCTGCCCTGCATGGATGATCTCCCAGCCCTTGTCATACCTGGGGAGGTGCCGTGGCCCCAGCGTGGGGACACGTGTCCATGGGGACACAGCCACAGCATGGGGACACGGCCACAGTGCTGTGTGTGGCTCAGAGCCACCCCATGCGGCTCATGGTGGACAGGGTCAGCACAACCTATATATGACCAGCGTGCATTTGGGGACCTGAACGTCACCTCCACACCCCAAGCACTGTCACACAGCCCCCCTGCACCCGGTCGGGAGCCTGCGGGCAGGGAGGCACGTGGTGCACCGCACGTCTCTCTGTGCAGGGCACAGCAGGGACCGGCTGGGTGGTGGGGGACGAACGATGCCAGGACCGGCCACTGCCAACTTGGCAGGACCCCCAGCGTGCCCCTGCAGCCTTTTTCGGCGAGCTGACGCGATGTCTGGGCACGCACCCAGCCACTGCCTTTACAGATGTTGCAGCGGGGCTGGGGACCTTTGGGTACAGCGGGAGCATCCCGGCCACAGCAGGCTGCAGGGAAGGGCTGGGAAGCACCTTGCATGGATTTTGCTCAGGGACATTCACAGACCAGCCCGCATTCTTTCCCGTGTTAATAAATACTCAAGGATCATGGCTGGGTGCTCGCTGTGATGTTGAGGTGTCTTGGGCCAGCCCTGCTCCCCTCCCAGCAGCTCCCAGACAGTCTGGGGGACAAGAGGGGAAGACAGGGTTCGAGGTGGCCAGGAGGACCCCAAAGGCTGCATCTGGGGGATTTGGTGAAACCACAGGCCAAGGAAACCCTGCTCAGGTCTGTAGCACAGAGGGACTGAGCCAGGCCCCCCAGGACCTGCCACCAAAGAGGTGCCCAAGGGACAAAGTGACATGGGGGGGCAGCAGGCCGTAGGCAGGGCAGCAGCCCCCAGCCATGCAGGGATGGACAGAGGGATGCTGGAATGACAGGCAGGTGCACACAAGTTGTGGTGAAGGGTCTGGGGCAGAGCCACCGGCCTTGGCTCGCTCCACCGGAGCTGTCAGGAGAGTTTAGGGCACAATTTGCCTGACCAAACACAGGCGTCTGTTCAAGAAGAAGACGAAACACAGCTGGACTCTGCCTCCCACAGCTCTCTGGCTCAGAAATGGGGTCTGGGAAGGGATAAAATATCCCTCATGAGCCTCCACGCTTAGTGGGTGATTCCCATCAATGCAAGGGCATCTTGTCCCAGGGTGTCCATGGGGCTGATGCATCCTGGTGTGATGGGGAGTCAGGGTTGGATGGTACCCTGGGTGAAGATGGAGGTGCTGGGATGCCCAAGGGAGGTGGTGGGCACCCAGCTCTGCTTTAGACATCTCCCCTCCCCGTCCCCGGGCAACCTCCGGCCACGCCGTGCTGTAACTCCCTTCCCTCCCAAGAGAATGTGAAGATTAAAATAAAACAACCCAGGCTTGTTGGAGCCAGGCTAAAAACTCCGCGAATAACAACTAATGAGCTCCATAAATCACACTGGGATGGCACGGGCAGTGAGCAGGCGTTCTGCATGTTCTCACCACGCACTGCCCAGGCTGACAAGCTCCTAAAAAATCAGCATTTCCATGCTGGCCGCACGGATACTACCGCCCGCGATACGCCTTGTCCCGAAATCGTGGCTGCCGGCCGCAGCTCCAGCTGCCTAAATAACCCCTGCAGCGCAGGCTGCTCCCACCATCCCACGGCCCTGGGAAGGGAGGCCAGGGCTGGCAGTGCCGGAGGTGGGCAATGGTGAGAGCCCCCAAACTGGCTGCATCTCCAGGGGTCTGCATCTCCAGGGTAAATGGGTGCCCCTCTGCAAGGCGAAACCCAGATATGGGGCTTATAGGGCACAGTGCAGGGGGATGCAGCTAAATGTCACTTGAGCACTGGTATAACAATGCTGGCACAAGAGCGAGGTGGCTGGGACATGGCCAGTACCCGTGGGGACAGGATGGACAGCACGTACACAGGGGAGGGGGTTGCCCTGCGGTACCTCCCAGGTGCTTCCCACGAGATGCCCTCTGCAAAGCAGAGGGACGTCTGTCCTCTGCTGAGCCGGAGACAGCCCACGAGCACCCAACACCCTGCCCACACGGCACGGACACCCCGTCCCAGCATCCCCATCCCACCCAGGCCATGACAGCGCCTCCAAAACAGCCTCAAATGTCACCTTCTCGGGTGCTCTGCGAGGTGAGCAGGGGCTGCAGATGTTGCTGTCTTGGCTGGAAACCGTTGTCTCTTTCTATAAATGTCACAGCCTGGGGACGGCCCTGCCTGCCACCACACGTCCTGTACCCTCTGGCTCGCACAAACCCTCGTGACTCTGAATGTGGTGGCACGTCCCAGGGCTGGTCCCCACGTCCCCCTCTCACCATGCAGGTCGAGGCATCTCTGGAGGAGCAAAACTTCACAGAGGTGTGGGGGAAGAAAGCCAAGGAGCTCTACGGCAGCATCTGGAGCAACTTCAGTGACCCACAGCTGAAGAAAATCATCGGTTCCATCCAGACCCTGGGGCCCTCCAACCTGCCCCTGGACAAACGACAGCAGGTAGGCAAGGTGTTGGTGAAGCCCTGGGAGATGCTTGGGTGCTGTGATTCCCCCTTAAAGCCTTTTTTTCCCAAGCACACAGACTCCACTGCTGGCCCCTTGCCCCTCCGCTGCATTTCGGAGGGTCTCCCTGGATGCTGCAAATGGGGGGAAGTGGTAGAAGGGGGAAGACGGGAGTTGGGGTTCCACCTCGGAGGGACACGTGGCCAGTATCTGTCCCTAACATCAGTGCAGAGCTACCTGCAAGGGGGAGCTGGAGATTTCCTGCTTACACTGAGTGGCCTTGGGCGTTCCCTGGACACCGGCCAGGCTGTGCCCATGGCTGGGGGCCAGCTGGCTTGAACCCCTGGGGACACAGCCCAGAGAAAAGGAGGGCTGCTGCAGCCACCCGGCTCCCTGCGTGCCCGGAGAGGCTGTGACCGGTGGCACAGCCCAGCACCAGGGACACCAGGACAGCCTGAACCTTCCCCATTGTACTCCTGAGCTTGCAGGGTCCTTTACTTAAACGCAAGTAAAACACTCGAGCAGCGATCCCTGCACATCTCTGGTGGCTCCCGGGGCACCTCCCCACCAAAACCCTGCTTGGCTTGTGAACCCGGTGATACAATCCTCACCGGAGCAGCGTCGGCCCCAGTTCCTTCCCGGAAACCTATCCCTGATAACAGAAAGCATCCCATCTCCTCCCTGCACACCATCCGCATTTCCCCCTGCCCGCAGCCACCGCTGTCCCCTCCGCCTGCCTGGAGCGGAGGAATGGGAGCAGAGAGAGGGACGGCGCGGGGGAATTTCCTTCCCTGGGAATGGGCTCCCCGGGCAGGTTCCAGGAAACCTCCTGTTGCTATTGTTTGCTGTTGTTGAAGTTCTCAGAAATAAATACCCTCCCCTCCCCCTGTTTTTTTTTTTTTTTGCCCGCTTAGATAAACAGTCAGTGCCGCAGCCCTTCTGACTAAGGGCGTTATAAATAGCCGTGCTCCGGGACACAGAGGGGGCTCGGTGAGCGGCTGTGCGTGGGTTGTCTGTCCCAAAGAGCTTCGCCACTCCCACAGTGCGACGGGTGCAGGAACAACGGGCGATAACACGCTCATCTCACCAGAAAAATGCACTATGTAAACACACCGATCCTCCTTTGGACACATGCACGCGCTCCAGAGATGGGAAGCCTTTGTAAATCCCTCCTGAGCAGCCGTTCCCACCCTCTTCCAGCCCCAATGCCTTTTCCCTCCCCACAGTACAACACCATCCTGAGCGACATGGACAAAATCTACTCCACGGCCAAGGTGTGCCCGGCCAACAGTACCTGCTGGGAGCTGGAGCCAGGTGCGGTCCCGTCCCCATCCCTGTCCCCTGCCTCAGGGGCTGCTCCTGATGAGCACCCCCAGGCCATGAGTTTGTTCTGGACCCCAAATCCCCAGCAGATCGGGGTTGGCAGGGTCCTGACCCATGTTCATGGGGTTGTCCTGGGGTGAGGATGGGCCGATTTGGGTCTGGCACCTCTGCAGAGCTGCTGTGGGATGTGCCCTGCTCCTGCCCCTCCTTCCCACTGGGGTCTCTCATGTCCTGCTCGTCCCTTCTGTCCCAGACATCTCGGACATCATGGCCACCTCCCGCAGCTACAAGAAGCTCCTCTACGCCTGGGAGGGGTGGCACAACGCTGCGGGCAACCCGCTGCGTGCCAAGTACGAGGAATTTGTGAAGCTGAGCAACGAGGCTTATCAGATGGATGGTGCGAGCGGGACGGGGGACATGTGGTGGGTCAGGGATCAGGGCTGGGAATTGGGGCTGGGGCAATGTGGTGTCCTGCTCTCCCCACCCTGCATGCATCCAGCTTCCATTTCCCCTCTGCCCTGGTGTTGACACCTTGGGGAAGGTGCAAAAATCCTCCTGATGCCCAACAGTTCCAGCTCTTGGGGCTGGATGTGGGGGCAGCCCCTTGGGACCAGAGCCAGGGGTCATCATTGCATCCCTGCAGGATTCGAGGACACGGGCAGCTACTGGCGCTCCTGGTACGACTCAGCCTCCTTTGAGGACGACCTGGAGCATCTCTACAACCAGCTGGAGCCACTCTACCTCAACCTGCATGCCTTTGTCCGGAGGAAGCTGTATGACCGCTACGGCTCCAAATATATCAACCTGAAGGGTCCCATCCCTGCTCACCTCCTGGGTAAGAGCCAGGGTGCTGGTGGGGCTGGAGAACCGAGGTGGGATGGGGGGGGTCCCAGTTATTGCTGTGTTTCTCTTCCTCCTGACTCACCCCTGGCTCCGCTCCGGCTGTTTTCTCTCCTCAGGCAACATGTGGGCTCAGCAGTGGAACAACATCTATGACCTGATGGTCCCTTACCCTGAGAAGCCCAACCTCGATGTCACAAGCACCATGGTGCAGCAGGTAATGGGCTGAGGGGCCTGCTAGTGGCTCCAGTGTAGAAAAAAAGGGGCAGGCCTTGGCCAGGGCTTGCCCATAACATTGAGCCTATGGAAGTGGTTGTCCATATCTGCATATGGGACAGCAGAAAAAAAACATGTTTGGGAGGGTTAGGGACACAGAAATGGCCCCGCTCCCCCTCCAGCAATGGCCAAAGAGGCAGCAGGTGGGAAAAGAACCAGGCTGGTGCGGTGGGACCAGTGCTGGTCCTTAGGCTGGGGGCTGCATCCTCACCATCACTCATCTCTGAGCCCTCCTGGGACACCTCTCCCATCCGGTCTGGGCAACAGCACCGCTGCTCAGTGCTTCTTAGGGATGCTTGCCCCATTTCTGGGGATGGAGCTTCCCATCAGGATGAGCGGGGCAGGACCTTTGCTCATCCCTATGGTACTGGGAGAGTATCAGAGGCGATGCCCAAGGCAAGGGCAGTCCTTTCCTTCATCGTAACCCACTGCCTGCTGCCCTCCAGGGCTGGAATGCCACCCACATGTTCCGGGTCTCAGAGGAGTTCTTCACCTCCCTGGGGCTGCTGGAGATGCCCCCTGAGTTTTGGGAGAAGTCCATGCTGGAGAAGCCAACGGATGGGCGGGAGGTGGTGTGTCACGCCTCGGCCTGGGACTTCTACAACCGTAAGGACTTCAGGTGCGTGGGGGCATGCAGGGGCCCAGGGCTACAGGACAAGGTCCTCCTCCACCCCCCTTGGTGGTCACCATTTTGGGTACCCCCAGCCTGACCTGCCACCTTCCGGGGTAAGGTTTCAAGGCACCACACTGCTCTGCCTTCCCCTCCACTGGGTCTTTCGTCTTTCCCACGGGGTGCTGCCACCCTCTCAGGGACACCAGAGGGTCCTTCCCATCAAGAGGGTGCATGGGCAGACCAGGGACCCTCACCCAGCTCAGACAATGCTGCTTTCACAGGATCAAGCAGTGCACAGCAGTGACCATGGAGCAGCTGTTCACGGTGCACCACGAGATGGGCCACGTGCAGTACTACCTGCAGTACAAGGACCAGCCCGTCTCCTTCCGCAGCGGGGCCAACCCCGGCTTCCATGAGGCCATCGGCGATGTCATGTCCCTGTCTGTCTCCACCCCCAGCCACCTCAAGAAAATCGGGCTCCTCAGCAATGCCACCGAGGACGCGGGTATGGCAGCTGCCCTAGGACCTGGAGGGTTCAGACACTGCCCATGGCACTGGGAAGGGTTTGGGATGTCCCAGGGTAGGCTGAAGTCTGGCAATGCAGCCAAGAGCATGCAGCCCATGGCTGACACTTGCCTTTCATCCATCCTTGGTTCCATGGACCTTCTTGACTCCATGGGTCCATGCACGGACCCCTTCTTGGCTCCATGGACAACTCCTTCTTGGCTCCATCCTCTTCACCACTAAGAGCAGCAGCAATGCTCCCCAGAGCCTGTCTGTTCCCTTCCCCTCCCCAGCAGAGCCTCAAACCTGAAAGCAGCACCTCTGCGCTTTATTGGCTTTGACATTTCCAGCATTTCCCCTTCCCTTGCTGAGAACCATCCACCCGGGAGCTCCCTGCGTAGCTCTGTGGAGGTGGCACTGAGCGCTCACGGTCACGAGGACAGCCAGTGGGTGACACGTCTGCCTGCCAGCCAGTGCAGCAGAGGAGGACTTGTCGCTGCAGGACACTGCCCAGCTTGGCAAGGGTCTCCACGCCCCCGACTGTCTCTCAGCCAACACGTCAAACCAGACGGCAGCAGAGGAAACCAAGCGTTCGCAGATTCCTGCCGCAGGCGGCTGCTTTGTGGAGGAGGGACAGTCCCGGGTCCTCCTGTCTTGTCATTAAATCTGTTTCATGATGGGGAAGCCGTCACAGCAGCCAAGACCATTGAGCCGACGCTGCACAAACACCACGGAGCAGATGGTCGCTGCCTCAAGGCATCGCTGCCTGGCTAACCAGCCCTTGGCAGCCGTGCCACCACCGTGATGGCAGCCAGCAGCCCTTCAGGGCAGTGCTGCCAACCCTTTCCCAAGCCCACAGCTATGGCTGGGTCTCCAGCTGGTCATTCTTCAACCTTCCTTTGCTGCCTTTCCTCAAGGTGAAGGGAAAGCAGATGTCACCATCCCCCGTGCTCCCCATGGTGTGGTGGTGACTGTCCCAGGTTTTGGCTCCAGTTCTGGATCCAAACAGTGGCAGCCTTTGCTTTGGTGTGCCAGCCCTGGGGACAAAATCCCTTTCTCCCTGAAGAGCCTGTAGGGTGAACATGTGCATAGGGAACTGTTAGAGTTACACTCACCAGAGACCTTTCCTTGCTGGGAGCCAAGCTGAAGGCAAGGGGACACTGGGCTTGTCACTTTCATTGTTCCCACTCAGTAAAAAGGCACGTGTTGCCCCAGGCAGGAGCTGCAGCTAGAAAAAACCTCCTGTGACCCATGCAGGCTTTGCTAAGGAGCAAAATTACATGTTGAAACGTTGTCCCAAATTCTCATCCAGCTCTCCTCACCCTACTGTCAACAAAAAGCCTAGTGACCATAGTGCTGTCCACCAGGCTCCTTCCCAACCTCATTCAGGCTCTGTTTCATGCAGAGAGCAACATCAACTACCTGCTGAAGATGGCCTTGGAGAAGATTGCCTTCCTGCCCTTTGGCTACCTCATCGACCAGTGGCGCTGGAACGTGTTCAATGGCCACACGCCTCCCAGTCGCTACAACTACGACTGGTGGTATCTGAGGTAGGGGACAGTCGCGGAGGGTGGATATGTGTGTGGAAGCTGAGGGTGTGCAAGGAAGGCAGGAAGGAAAGAAGGAAGGCAGGAGGGACAAAGTGGCCATGGGGATGGCTGGAGAAAGATGGATGGATGGGTAGGAGGGTGGGTTGAGGAATGGAAAGACATGGAAGGACACTAATTGTGCAGATCTCTTTAGCACTGTGCCTTCCTTTCCTGTTCCCTGCCTTGCTTCATCTGGCTTCCTCTTTCCAGCTCATGCTCTTGTTTTCTGTTGTCTACAGAACCAAATACCAGGGTATTTGTGCTCCAGTTTCGAGGAATGAAAGCAACTTTGACCCTGGAGCAAAGTACCACATCCCTGGGAACACCCCTTACATCAGGTAGAGGAGGTGCTGGGAAGGGGATGGAGGCTTCGGGCAGGGGGTGTGGGGACCCCAGCCCTTCAGGCGGCGACTGGGATGCATTGCTCCTGCTAAAGACACAGACACCATCCAACACTTGGGAGCACAAATGGTGGGGAGCAGATGTGTGGCAAGGTGCCTTCAGCCAAGCCCTGGGACTCACCTGCTTCCCTTTATCCCCAGTGCTCACCTTCATGGGCTTCCTTGGCAGGTACTTTGTGAGCTTCATCCTCCAGTTCCAGTTTCACAAGGCGCTGTGCCAGGCAGCCAACCACACCGGTCCCCTGCACACCTGTGACATCTACATGTCCAAAGAGGCTGGAGCCAAACTCAGGTGGGGACAGAGGAGGGTCGGGACAATCGCCATGGGCAGATGTGTGCATGGAAGCTGATGGTGTGCAAGGAAGAAAGGAAGGAAAGAAGAAAGGAAGGAAAAAGTGGCCATGGAGATGGCTGGAGAAATAGCTTTGCAGATGGATGGATGGATAGATGGAAATACATGGAAGCACTGGGGTGGGGTGAGTGGTCCTCACCAGAGTCCTGCTATTGTCCTTGTCACTAGCTCCCACCCAGATAAGAGGTCACTAAAGCATGTTTGGTTCCTATTGACTCCCTGGGCACTAATGAATGCATGAGAATGTGACAGAGAGTCTTCAGCCCCCCAGCACAGGATAGCTGGGGGGCTTCAGGGGCAGTTTCCAGGCTCATGTCCCTCTCAGGAATAGCTTCTTCAACCCTTGTGACACAGAGACACCACCACTGCTTTTCTCCCATCCATCCCCGACCTAATGCTGGCTCTTGCTGTCCCACTCTTCTGCAGGGAGGTGTTGAAAGCTGGGTCTTCCAAGTCATGGCAGGAAATCCTGTTCAACCTCACTGGCACGGATAAGATGGACGCTGGAGCCCTCCTGGAGTATTTCAGCCCTGTCACCACTTGGCTTCAGGAGCAAAACAGCAAGAACAATGAGGTGCTGGGCTGGCCTGAGTTTGACTGGCGTCCCCCTGTCCCTGAAGGCTACCCTGAAGGCATTGGTAAGGCTGCAGCTCTGTCTGGGAGGGGCAGGAAGAGTTCTCCCAAGGGCCATCACTAACCCCTAAGCAGGACAGTGCTGGGGGAGGTCTCTGCTGTAGATGAGTGAGGTCTCCATGCCAGGAAAAAGGAGAAACAACTCCATGTGGAGTCCCATAGGGTGTTGTTTCCTGGGTGGTTGCATCTTCCTTCGAAGCAGGTGCCATTAGCCAGCCACTTGATGTACTGTCATCTGGAGCTGTGGCCCTGCCACTGTAGTAATGCCATCAGTCCTGGTGTGACAGATCATCCATTTTCAGCTGCATCCTTTCTGCCCAAGTGGGAGGGTCTAGGGCATGCAGCTTGTCCTGTTATCCCATTCCCTGTCCCATGGGACACCTCCATCTTCAGCCTGCTCCCGGGTTGTGGCATCCTTCAGCAGACCTGCAGCTCTGGGAAAAGTTCAAGCATGGTTTCTCCACGGAGTGATGCTCTTGCAAACAGGACTCCCCCTCTCTTCCCCCATTTATCTCTTCCTCTAGACAAAATAGCAGATGAAGCACAAGCTAAAGATTTCTTGTCTGAGTACAACAGCACAGCTGAGGAGGTGTGGAATGCCTACACTGAGGCATCCTGGGCCTACAACACCAACATCACCGACCACAACAAAGAGATCATGGTATGGAAACAACCCCGGCGCAGTACGGGGAGAGACAACAGCCAAGACAGGCAGCTGGTACCCAGGGCACATTGCAAATGAGCTCTGAAAACCAGAGCAACATCATCTACAGCTCTGCCTCTAGTAGAGACAACTATATCCTCATCCAGAAGGTGCCTTTTCTATGAGAAGTCATGCCATGAGGTACCCACAGGGAAGCCATGGGGAGGTTGGCAGTCATGGCATGGAAGATGGTGTTTCTGGTGATGGCCTGTGTCTTGGGGATCTCCCTCAGGTAACTCCTTTCCTGTCCCCTCCTGCCTCTGCAGCTGGAGAAGAACTTGGCCATGTCCAAGCACACCCTTGAGTACGGCATGAGGGCCAGGCAGTTTGACGCCTCTGACTTCCAGGACCAAACTGTCACACGCATCCTCAAGAAGCTGAGTGTCATCGAGAGGGCAGCCCTGCCTGAGGAAGAGCTGAAGGAGGTGAGCTGCAAAGGGACAGAGCAGGACAGGGTGTCCTTTGTCACCACCCCACGTGAAAACACAGGCTTCTCCCAACTTCTGGGAAATGGCCCTGGACAGCTGCCCCCTGCCCTTGCAGAAGGTGATAGTTTGGTACCTTCTACACAAAGGCAAGACCCTTACCTCCAGGGTTTCCCACCCAAAGGTTGCCTATCCCAGCCTGCGCTGGGGCCCAGCTGCTTGGGTGTCAATGGCACATTGCACGCTGGCCCAACACTTCCCATATTGACTCAGCTTTGCCTCCTTCTGGGGTGACATTTGACGTTCCAGGACAGTGTGGAAGGGGCCAGAAGAACATCCTGGGAACATCTCAACATGCTGTGTTGTTCCCCAAGAGCAAGAGCAAGGATAACTAGCTCATGTGATCCGATTTCCTTTGCAGTACAACACCCTCCTCTCAGATATGGAGACCACATACAGCATAGCCAAGGTCTGCAGGGAGAACAAAACCTGTCACCCCCTGGATCCTGGTAAGATCTGGCAGGGTGCTCAATGAGTCATCTGCAGCAGGCCCAGGAAGGAGGGATTCTTCATAAGGGCATGGAGAAGGGTCATGAAGTGGTCTTTCCACCTTCTCCATGATGCCCCCTGAGCAGTATATTGGGTCTAGCATCGTTGCATCAGGCCAGCCCACCCAACACCATCGGTCTGACTTCATTGTTCTCTCTTTAGACCTCACGGACATCCTGGCCACCTCACGGGACTATGATGAGCTCCTCTTTGTCTGGAAGGGCTGGCGGGATGCTTCTGGGAAGAAAATGAAGAACAACTACAAACGATACGTGGAACTGAGCAATAAGGCAGCTGTGCTCAATGGTCAGTGTCCAGCTCCTTCAGAGACCCACCACTGTCTCAGCACCCTGTGAGCAGACAATTGAGTTGATCATCCAACTCAGAGCCAACATCTTGAGGGTGTGGAGGTCCCAACAACTCTCATTAGGTCCACTGTCTCTCAGGCATGGAGGGACCTGGGGTGTCTGAGTGGCAAGACAGACTCTTGCCCAAGAAGGGAAGTGTCTGACAGCTGCTTTTGCCCTACTACAGGCTACACAGACAACGGGGCTTACTGGAGATCCCTGTATGAGACATCCACCTTCGAGGAAGATCTGGAGAGGTTGTATCAGCAGCTGCAGCCCCTGTACCTCAACCTGCATGCCTACGTACGCCGAGCCCTATACAAAAAGTATGGTGCAGAGCACATAAACCTGAAGGGTCCCATCCCTGCTCACCTGCTAGGTAAGGGCTTTGCTGCAGCCTTGAGCAGAGCTGTCTCTCCCACCAGGCATAGTTTGCTGCCAGTCATGCCAAGAGCTCCTGCTTGCATTGTCCTTGTGCAGGCAGTGCAAGGACTGGTGGCTGCACACCGTGGCTGCAGACAGGGTGGCCCACCCCACACAGGAGTTGGGACTAACTGGTTGCCTTTGCTCTTCTCTCCCTGTCGCCCTCCTGCGCTTCCCAGGCAACATGTGGGCCCAGTCATGGTCTAACATTTTCAACCTGGTGGTGCCCTTCCCAGATGCCACCAAGGTGGATGCCACCCCAGCCATGAAAAAACAGGTCAGTGCTTTTACAGGCTGCTCTGGAGAAGTTCCCTGGTACCCAGCGCCCTCTGGCCACTGCCAACACCCACACTGCTAAATGCTTTGATGCTGCCAAAAACTTCCATGACACACCCTTATTCTTTCCCCATCCAGATATACCAAGGGCTGGATCCAAATCTAGTTGCCACCTAAAGACCTCCCCTGCCCAGAGGGACAAGGCTGTCCCCAGCCTCCCATCCTTCCCACAGCCTCCAGCACCCCCAGGAGTCCCCCTTGTCCCTCACCAGGTCCTCTGTCTGCTCTCTCCCCAGGGCTGGACACCCAAGATGATGTTTGAAGAGTCAGATAGTTTCTTTACCTCCCTGGGCCTCATCCCCATGCCACAGGAGTTCTGGGACAAGTCTATGATCGAGAAGCCGGCAGACGGGCGGGAGGTGGTGTGTCACGCCTCAGCCTGGGACTTCTACAACCGCAAGGACTTCAGGTGCCTGCAGGGAGTGAGCAGTGCCCCCAGCTGACGTGGTGCTGGGGCATGCAGTGGTGTCTCAGTGGGGTAAGGGTACATGGGCTGATGCCACCACAGTGCCTCTTGTCTGGTGGCTGTGGCAGCCCCAGTCTGGCACTGCCACTGGTACTCAAGATGCTGGCTTGAGCCCCCATGGCAGATGGAGGGCAATCTACGCCTTCCCTGACCCATCCTAGAGGATGGAAAAGCCGATGAACACTGACAGGGAATGGGCAGGGGCAGCAGGAGAGGCAGGAAGACAGCCAGAAACCAACCCCATGGAGCAGGACCAGTCCAGCCTGTCATCAGACCTGGGGAGGGGACACGTGGAAAGAGACCAAAGGGAAATGTAGCTTAATGGGGTATGGTCATTTCTGGAGACTTTCACCCCAACACTGTCTTCTCTTCTCTCCCCATCCCACTTGTCCTCATCCAGGATCAAGCAGTGCACTGTGGTGAACATGGATGACCTAATCACAGTGCACCATGAGATGGGCCATGTCCAGTACTTCCTGCAGTACATGGACCAGCCCATCTCATTCCGCGATGGAGCCAACCCTGGTTTCCACGAGGCCATTGGGGATGTTATGGCCTTGTCCGTCTCCACCCCCAAACACCTGCACAGCATCAAGCTGCTGGACCAAGTCACAGAAAATGAAGGTGAGCTGGTGTGGGGACACCCCACAGCACAGTGCTTCTAGGGGCAGCTGGGGATGTAGAGGGTCAGGATGGGATGGGCATGGCAGAAGGTGCCAGGGACATGCACGGCGGCTTTGTATGCATGGAAGAGACAGGATCTGATGGGGACACTCTGCCCTTGGGTGGAATGACCCATACAGGGTGGGGAGGTGGGTACAGTACCACCTTGCTCACACCTTCCCACTCTGGGCAGAAAGTGACATTAACTACCTGATGAGCATCGCCCTGGACAAAATTGCCTTCCTGCCCTTTGGGTACCTCATGGACCAGTGGCGCTGGAAGGTGTTTGATGGGCGGATCAAGGAGGACGAGTACAACCAGCAGTGGTGGAACCTCAGGTGTGCTCAATTCAGACCTCTTTTTGGTACAAAGTCCTTTCTCCCTGTGGCCCTGTTGGCTGCAATGGGATATGATGGGATACATAACCCATCTTCCCACCCTGCTGTGTCCCCTCCTGGCTTACCCCACCATCTCCTTCCCATGCTGGGCTAATTCTCCTTCTCTGGCCCAGGCTGAAGTACCAGGGCTTGTGCCCACCAACACCAAGGTCTGAAGACGACTTCGACCCTGGGGCAAAGTTTCACATCCCTGCCAATGTCCCCTACATCAGGTGAGTAAGCAGGGCTGGGACAGGGGGGACACTGCTTGGACAGGTGACCATACAGAAGCAGGGACCTCCAATTCAGATGCCAGCAATGGCACCTTATTTCATGGCTGCTGGGATATCTGGTGGTGCCCATCCTGAGGGTGCTAGGTATATCGAGGAATCCCAACAGAACCTTAGAGGGAAAGGCTGGATCTGGGGGAAATTTCTCCCTGTCCAAGGAAGGTGGGCTCAGCCATCCAGGCAGCTATAAAACACACATTAAAAGGAAAAATGGCATCAGCAGATTGGACCAAATTGATGCAGGTGGAGCTCCAAAGCCAGTGATGCTCCTCCAGGCTGGGATTCTGCACCCAGGGAGGAGGGGGAGCACATCCTCCCCCTGCACAGCCACTAGCAAGGTCTGTCACTGTGCCCTCACCCCAGTCTGGCCCCTCCAGGTACTTTGTCAGCTTCGTGATCCAGTTCCAGTTCCACCAGGCTCTCTGCAATGCAGCCGGGCACACGGGGCCCCTGCACACATGTGACATCTACCAGTCCAAGGAGGCCGGGAAGCTCTTGGGGTAGGTGTGCGGGCCGGGCAGAGCCAAGACCTTTATGTCCCCAAATACCTTAAAGTCAGGCCACAACTCCACAAGACAGAAGGCAGCACAGCTCCTGATGCTGTCCCCTCCCTGTCCCAGCGATGCTCCGGTCCCCAGCACTGGGGTGTGGGCAGGGGGGACCCTGGGCCGGGTGCTGCAGCTGTGATTGCAAAAGCAGCCACTAGATGGTAGCTGGGACCCTGGCAGGTGGAAGGCTCCCTCCCTCCTCCTCTTCCTCCTCCGCAGCCCCCTGTTCCTTGGGGAAAACAGCCCCCTTGCTGCAAGGGAAGCACCTGAAAAATTAACCCTTTCACCCATAAACTGATCTGCAGCGGGCTGGATTCACTAGAAGGCTTTATCCATGTAAAGCCCCACATCCCCTATGCAAAACCTCTTTCCCCGTGCTCTGGGCTCACAGCCCTGTGGGTGCCAGAAGGCACAGATTGTGTCCCGGGGCTGCTGGCACTGACAGCCCCAAGCCCTGGAGAAGACAAGTGCTGGTGGCAAAGAGGGCAATGGGGAAACTCACTGGAGCCAATCTCTCCCACCACAGGGATGCCATGAAGCTGGGTTTCAGCAAGCCATGGCCTGAAGCCATGCAGCTCATCACAGGACAGCCCAACATGTCAGCTGAGGCCCTGATGAGCTACTTCAACCCCCTCATGACATGGCTGGTGCAGGAGAATCAGAAGAATGGGGAGGTCCTGGGCTGGCCTGAGTACAGCTGGACTCCTTACTCAGGTACATGGGGAGCTGACTGAACATGATGGGTCCATGATGGGGCAGAGTTTGATCCTTGCCAGGGTGGGCATGGGGCTCTTGGCAGACATGGAGCTGTCCCGGTGTCCCTTGGCCACCCCAAAAAACAGGGGATTTGGATGCTTCTCCTTGACTTCCCAGCAAGCTGAGTCTAAAGTAGACAAGTCATCCAAGAGACCAGCAAAGGGAAAGCTGGTGACCCACCACACCCAGCTCAGAGCTACCAGCACCAACCACATCCCTCATTTCTCCCTTTTCCAGCCACTCAAGGCCAAGCTGTCTCCGACCGGACTGATTTCCTGGGCATGTCCCTAGGCAGCAAAGAAGCCACCGTGGGTGCCTGGGTCCTGCTCGCCCTGGCACTTGTCTTTGTGATCACCACCATCTTCTTGGGCATCAAGTTGTCTTCAGCAAGGAGAAAGGCCTTCAAATCCAGCTCAGAAATGGAACTGAAATAAGGCAGACACAGATGGGGGAGCACAGACAGGGTGCGAGCACAGGCACTCAGGCAGGCTGGTGGCAATGCTGCGGGCACGTTTGCCCACGAAGCCATGGGTTTCCACAGCCCAGGACTCCTCTCTCCAATCAGGTTGGACTTTTTTTTCCACTATGCAAGAGCCAAAGCAGAAAAGAGCTATTTATTTGTCACTGTCTGCATAAGGGGAAGAGAAATTCAGGCACCGGCAGGCACGGAGCCATTGTGGGCTGTCCCCATGCCCGGGGGAGCAGGTCCTGCCCAGGCACCCACCATCTATCTCCAACCCCTGTGCCAGGGTGGGCAAAGCCATGGGGGCTTCGAGTGACAGAGGGCATGTTTGGGAAGGACAGAGCATGTTTCTGACCTCTGTCCATCCCTAGCTTGCCCACTGCCAGACTGTTTGCTTGCATGGATGAAGAATAAACCCATGTCTTGTTACCCCCAGCGCAGCAGCTCAGTTCCTTCTTGTGGGTGGGCTGGTGTCTCAATGGGATGCCAGCCTGGTGCAAATACAATTCCCTAAGGACCAGCACAACTTTGGGGTGACCCCCAGTCTTCCCCATCCCCACCATGAAAGCTCAGCATCCCCTAAACCATGGCTCCCATTGCAGCTGCTACCTCAGGGTTTCTCCATAGGGCATATGCCTAGGCAAGGGGATGCATTAGGGCCAGAAACACCCAGATGAGAACTGGATTTCCAGAGAAGTCCAAGCCCAAGTTGTTATGAGGGTTGGGGGTCACCAAGCCCAGGCGGGGACAGGGCTTGAGTGCGTGGCTCCAGCACAAGAATGATGTGTGCTTACGTAAGAGCCAGGGGGGCTCCGAGGTCAGTGATCGCCTCCCGCTCTCCAGCTCTGATTATCTTGGGATCAGCTGTGCTTGAGGCTTTTCCCCTGTCTTTCTTCTGCTTCTGTAAATAAAACTTCGTATTTGTTCTGCAGTGATTAGGTGCAAAACTAATCCCAGGCCAGGGATTATTGCAGCCTTAAAGAGCCGCGATCTGTTGCAGCCCCGAGCAGGAGGGGAAATGAGGGGATGTAGGACAGATCCTGCCATCCCTCCCATCCGATGGCCTCCACCCTCAGTCATGTCTTAACTTAGATGGGGAAACTGAGGCCCAGAGGCACCCAAGAGGAGCCAAAGACAGGTGTCTGCCCACCCACGCTCAGGTTTGTGTTTGCTTCCAGTCTCCTCCCTGCACAGCACACCCACAGGGAGCTGAAGCCACCAGTCACTTGTCCTCCCACTGCATCCCCTGGGCTGGGAAAGCGGCTGCCCCAAATGCCTGCACCCCACAGCAGCACCCAATGCAGCTGCCCTGTCCCCCAGCATGCTGGGCACCATCCTTACCCCCCCGCCATGCAATGCTCATGGAGCAGAGACCTTGCAAAGTGAGAGCTGGGTTTGAAGCCAAGTTTGTTTTCAGCCCCAGAAGGCAGGCTGGTGCAGGTGTGCTCCATCAAGCTCAGCTCCTCATGGGTAATTTTTAGCCCTGTGGCTCCTTCCTGCACCATTAATGGAAGTCTCCAAGGACAATAAGGTCCTACCTGCTCCAGGAAGATTGCTTTCAGGATAGATGAGAGCCACACTGAGCACTCTCACTCAGGGACTGCAATACAAGCTCAGCCCTAGCTCACCATCAGAGAGACTACGCAAGAGCTGACTGTGTCCTGGAAGAGGACACCGGACACAGCTACAGCAGTGGGTGATGGAAGCACTGAGCTGTGGCCTCCTGGTCAGAGACAGATAGACAACACAAGCCAAAGATCCACCCAGAGATGGAGGAGGACACAAGGTTACCTTCAGCACAGGTCCAAAGCCCATTCAAGAGATCAAGCAGGACACAAGGTCACCTTCAATACAGGTCCAAGGTCCATCCAGGGAGTGGGACAGGACACCATGCTGCTCCCAGCCCAGCTCAAGATGAAATGAAGGTCCTGACCTGAGCTTAAATGGAGCTGCTGAGCCATGGGCGGGGGCCAGGTGGAGCTTTTCAGGGCAATTAAGACCAGCTGGCGCCCTCAGGGCTTTGTGAACCATCACCAACATTTTACAAGATACCTTTAAAATGAGGATGCGTTCCCTTCCCTGTTGCGATAACATCTGGAGAGATTTTTGCTGCCTTCTGGCTTCTGCATCATGCTTCCTGCTGAAATTAGGAGGCTTAGCAAAATTACTCCCTAGGAAAAAGAAAAAATAAATAAAAAAGAAAGGAAAAGAGCAGGAGAAAGGAGATTCCCCCTCAATTCACATTGCTCCTCTAAGGGGAGCTCAGAAAGCAGCACCCCAGGCCCACGGGAGCTGTGCTGGGGATGCCTAAGCACAAGGCTCCCAGAGAGCAGATTTGCTTTAAAACCACACAAATCAAAAGCAAGAATCACGCTGGGTTCCCTTCACCAGCTCGGGGACCCTTTGGGCACAACACAAACCCGTTTTCCATTTTTTTACGCTCATTATCCGCAGTCACTGTGCTGTGGGAAGGTGACTGGTGGGGGGGGACCCCACGTCCCCAGCGGCTGGCAGGGGCCCGGCCAAGCCAGGTCTATTCTTAGCTGGTAGGTGGCTGGGCGGGAGCAGGCAGGGCGCGCGGGGCCGCGTTCCTCACATTCCCCTTCCCCGGGGACAAGGAGCGCCTGGAAAAATGCAGCCGCAGCTTGGCAGCACCCGGCACCCAGGGGCCGGCAGCAGGGGCCACCCAGGGCAGGGGTCATCAATGAGGGGGATATGGCATGGGGGGATCCTGGGGATGTGGTGGGCTAAGGTAGGGTCACCGAGCCCCCCATCCCTGCCAGTACCTGATGCCCCCTCCATCAGCCATCAAGCAGGGACAGGCTGCATCGCCCAGGGTGGTCCCTGCGAATGTTCCCCCCAGCTCTGAGATGCTGCCTTCTGTCCCCGTCCCTCCCGGGGAGTGGCAGTGCCATCGTGGGCACAGGGCAATGATGCCACGGGCAAGTCTGCCCCAGGCACACAGAAGCCCAGGGTGGGCAGGGAGGCAGCCCAGGGATGCAGGGATGCATCGGGCTCCCAGATGGGTACCCCCACACCTGGAGGTACATCCGTGGGGCTGAGCTGCGCTGCCCCCCTCCCCAGCCCCATGGAGCCCCCACCCTGCGTGGGCAGCATCCCCCCTCCTGCTTCCTCGGGGTGTCCCAGCAGGACCCCAAAGCAGGCTGAGCTCCAGCCCAACGAGTCACCAACAGACCCTCATCCTCGTGCCCACCATTTCAGTGCACGTGGGACAAAGGGGACCATCCCCAACCCTCCTGCTTGAGCCGACACTTTCCCCGCTGAGCAGGGAGGGAATTGCTGCAGGCTGAAAGCGATTCAGCTCTGAACAACGGTGGAGTGTGTCGCTGAGCCCCCGGTGCTTGGCTCTCTGCTCCCCAAGCCGAGGAGGGTTTTCAGCCGAGCAGATGCGCTGCAGTCTCATGGCAGCCGCGGTATGTGGCCTCATCCTGCCCGTCCCCTGCTGTCCCTGCAGCATCACTTTGAGTTATTGCAGCCACCCGCTCACCCCATCCATCTTCCCGCTCGCCCCATCCATTCTCCCAGCCCCAAGGACAGCGGGGGAATCACAAGCCTGCCTGTGCCTCAGTTTCTCCTGCTGTGCAGTGAGGACGTGTGGGATGGTGGTGAACTGAGAGTGCCACGTCCTGGAGCTGAGCTCCCACAGCTTTTCCTGACTCTGCCAAATGGGAATTGGCCCCCGTTGGGAAACAACCCCCCATGACTTGGTTTAATGCCACCAAGTCCTTCCCCGGTTTCCAGCCTCCCATCGGGCCTCCCCCAGGATGGCATTGAGGAGAGCGCAGGCTGCCGAGGGTTAATTTTGGCTGCACATTTAACTGGTTTTGTGGTTTATTTTTCATACTTAGCAAACAAGCAGTGTCACTGTGAAAGCTTGGAAAAAAATGTCCAGATCTGGAGGGGTGGGGTGGGGGAGGTCGAGGATTACCCAAAGTCCACCCATGCCCCTTCCCCAACTGCCCCCGGGGGCCACAACTCCAGCACCATCTCCTCCCTCCCCTGCCCATCCCTGGGGCTTCTTCCAAAACCCAAGGGCACAAACAGTGCCGGGCAGATGAGACCCCTGCGCCCATTTGGGGACAGCCCCGGTGGCTGCCAGCAGCTTTGGGGACTGCGGAAGTCCCGTATCTCTCTGTCCTCAGCCTCGCTCTCCTGCCGTGTTTGCAGTCCAGCTCTAATTACAGAAATGTGAAGAAACGCCGGCTCTCGGCTGGCAAACATTTCTCCTGGCAGGCATCAGCCGGCAGCTGCCACCTTGGGATTCGAGTGGGTGCTCATCCCAGCCAAGCCCCTCATCCCCATCCGGCCACCCCAAACCCACAGCCCCTTCCACGGCCGTACCCCCTCATCCGACACAACCGCGCCTGCCCGACAGCTGCGGGTGGGTTATGACTCCCTGCGCAGTGCAAATATTTTACTTCCTGGCATTATCCTGCGGAGTCCCATGGCTCTCCGGCTGCCCCGCAAACCAAACATGCCCCGGTTGAACCCAGGCTCTGCAGGCACAGATGGCTCGTTGCAAATTGCTGGTGCAGGACCGGGAGGGGAGGGCACACTTGGGAGCACCCAGCACCCTTTTCCCTGGAAATCAGGCAGTTTCCCATTGATTGCCTGGGGTGTGGGAAGGAAGGAAAGAAGGGGAAAGGAGCAAAACCTCAAAAACACTCTCTGAGGAGGAGGAAAGAACTGAGCGAGGGAGGAGGAGGAGGAGAGCAGGGCAGGGAGAGGATTAGTGTTCAGCTGAATTAGAGGGAGCCCTTCAGCTGCCTTGAACAGCAGGAGAATTTGCCCAGAGACCCCAATTCTTCCTATTTGGGATAGAATGTAAGCACAGGATTAACTGCAAGCATATGCTTAAGTCCCAGAGAAGCCCAGGGAATTGAAAGAAGTCTGGGCATAAAGCACTCCTGAGGGGGTATGGACCCACAGCCTCACAGATGAACCAGCCCTGCAGGGATGTGCTGGGGAGACTGGGAGAGCCATGGGGGCACTGGGAGGGCCATAGAGGGATTGGGAGAGCCATGGGACACTGGGAGGCTCCTGCAGCTCAGTCCAGAGAAAGGGGGACTGAAGTGTCCCCACTGCCATGGCCGGAGGGGGACAAGACTTCCCGTGCTCACCCCACAGACACCAGCCTGGTAGAGGGGCCGCAGGGGTTGGTCCTGTGCCCTGCCCCATGCCCCCCTGGTGTCCCCACACTCCCCTCTGTGGACCCGCTCGCCTCCGGGGAGGGTTGTGAGCTGGCACGTGCCCACATTGTCGGGCACATCCGCATCCACGTGATGTGTCCATGAACAGCCCGGGCTGATTTATGGGATGAGAGGAAGGCAGGAGGCCAACCTTAAATCCTGACTGCCCGTTGATTAATAATCATAATTATGATCATATTAGCCATAATAGTAATAGTTTTCTTTTCCCTTCAGAACCGGTCATTCAGGAATCTTGGAGCAGCTTCATAAGGCTGAGTGACCAACGTCCCTATTTCCTAGTGAGGAAATTGCAGCACAGAGCTGTCTCCCTCGAGTCACCCAGTATATCAACAAGAAAACAGAGAAGGCAGGAGCCTGGACTCTGTGTCCCTCTCCCTCCCCCACGCTATTAAGCTGCATCTGTGTAATATAGAGCAAAATATCCTCCACGACTTGCAGTAAATCATGACAGAGGCAGAGTGCAGAGTGGATGGGGGGAAGATAATGGGTTTTTCACCCTCTTCAACAATGGAATAAGTTTTTCTCCGCTGGGGGAAGGCTGACTTCTATGACAGACAGAGATAAAAGCAGCACCAGGGCTCTGAAATGGGCTTTCAGGGCACCTGACTTTGCCCACCCACTTGCATTGCTGGCCCAGGGACAGGAGGCAGCTCCAGTGGGCGCTGCTGTGGGTCGAGTGCCCCGTGGGCAGAGCCTGGTCCCCATAAATATTCCCGAGGTGCACTGGAATATTAATTGAAAATCCCAGCAAAACACTCCTGCTGATGATAATGGACCATAATCCTCTTAGTCCAATTTCATGCCTGAAAAATTGTGCATAGCAAAATAATAACAGAAAGCCCCTCGGTGGGCACTGTCTTTAGCAGTGGGCCCAGGGGAAGAGGGCTGGCCGGGGG
>VXAA01002730.1:0-66858 GCA_013399115.1 Anseranas semipalmata | reverse complement strand
GCCCATGGCATGGAGGTTGGAACAAGATGAACTTTGAGGTCCCTTCCAATCCAAACCATTCTATGATGATTCTATGACAATAAAGTCCACCAATTTCAGTGGATTGTTGGGCCAGGCTGATAACGAGCTGTGATATCAAGCCACACAACTACTGCTTTATTGTTATTTTTGAGTCTTTTCTCTTACATATAGCTTTTCTTTCAGATACTGGATCATCCTAGTGCATCCTAGACTAGATGTATTAACTAAAGCACATTCCAGCAGTCACAGAAGCAATTTGGCTTGGAAGGGACCTGCAGGTATGCCCAGAGGTTGGTGGCTCTGCATTGTGGAAGTTTGAATGTTTAATTTGTATACTTCACTGTTTAAATTAGTCACCTAGATGGCTCACAGAGTGTCTCAGAATCCTTAACTATTTGTCCTTACAACATCTCTGAGACTGAGGGAATTGCTTTTGTCACTGTTTTACAGGTAGAGAGCTGAAATGCAGTGTTAACTGGCTTGCCTGAGGTCACGTAAGAAATCTGCAGTGCAGTAAGAAACTGGCTAGAGTCCTAACCACTGTACAATCCTCCCTCTACCAGATTTAAAGCAAGAATAAGCTAAAACCTAAATCTCAGAGGGAGTTTTTCAGGCTCCTTTGGCAGCATGTTGTGTTTCTAGCTGTTCTATTAGTTAAAGTTTTTCCTTTACACTTAACCTAGATGTTCTCTACTGCAGCATAAGCCCATTAGTTCTTGTTCTGTCCTCACTGACTAATGAGAATAATTTGTCCCTATCCTCTTTATAGCAACTCTTTATGTGTTTGTAGAAAGATCATGCCTCCCTTCAGTCTTCTTTTCTTTAGTCTGAACATGCCCAGTTCACTTAACCTTTTCTCGTAGATCTTATTTTCCAAACCTTTTATCATTTTTGTTGCTCTCCTCTGAACTCTTTCCAATTTGTCTGTCTTTTAAAAAATACTATGCTGAAAACTAAGCACAGTAACACAACAGAGACCTAATCAGTGTTGAGGAAAACAAAATAATTATCTTGCTTGTTTTACATGTGATATATCTATTAACACTATTCAATATAATATCTGTCTTTGCAACAATGTACTGTTGTGAAATTGTATTTAGTTTTCATTTAAAACAAAGCTAAATTTTTCCATGTAGTATTATTCCTGCTAGCATGCATGAATTTTCTTTACCCACTGAGCCTCTAGATTTGCTTCCCTTCTTATTATTTCTGTTATCATTGCTCTCTCTTACTAACGTGAATCAGAAGAAGCCTTGTCACCCTATGAGTGGATAGGTTTATTGAGGTTCTGGAGGACTAAAGGACATATGAGAGAGGATGGAGAGAAGTTTGGTGGAATTTGTCAAACCACCGCTGTTCCCCAGTATACTACTGAGTTGTGATCTCTGCTTTCAAACTCTTTGTAATGTTCTTCTTTCAAATGTTTCTGCCAAGTTGCTAGTCACTCCATGACTTTTTTTTTTTTAAACAAAACACATGACTGAGTAGCTTTGACAAACATATCGCTGGTTCTTTTATGCATGGAAATATTTTTCCTGCCAAGAGAGGTATGAATAATGCCAAAAAAATGTCAAAACACTTGTTTTAGATTGGGGGATATTTGGTGGGAAGCTATCATGGGTAACTGATGGGTACCTTTGATTATGCCATCCTACAGTAGCCACTGTGGATCATGTTCTACTGATTTCAACAAAAATATATTTTTTAACAGATCAAGGTCATGTTGTATTGTAATTGTGGCCTTCAATATCCATAAAATATTCTGAAAGGTATATTCTTTGCCTGGTTTTAATTGTTTTGTTAGTTCAAGTTGTGTCATATGAGTCTTTTTGCTATGAACTTTTGGTTAGTCATTACATGGCTTCCAGTCCCCATGTTTGTGAACATTTGAGTACTTTTATGGTGTAATTCCTATCATTCAGCCTCAAAAGTTGCTGCATGAATTAATAGTTCCCCCTGGTGACAGCTGGTGTACAATGATCTACATCTTTCAGTGTGTAGCCAGATTTTCATTATTTGGGTATGCTACTTCATTTACTCAAAATATAGAATGTATACTATTTCAGTTATTAGTCTAAATATGAAAGGACAGCCTGCCCAATGCTAAGTGTAGGCACCCTGAATCCTGTGTTCAGCTATTATATAAAAATCCTTGCTAGGTAATAGACAACTGAACTGCAAGAGAGCTGCTGAGAAGATTTAAACCAAACCCTTTTGAGTGACGTATTTGCTTCCATTGTTCATAGAAGGCCACAGTCTGATACAGTTTCTAATCACACCACACTTCAACATGATGCACCATAAGTCAGTGTAAAGGGAGAAAGCATTTTGTTAAGAACAATAAATCAAAACAATCCATACCTCACTTCAGTTGAATTAACATCCTTTTGTTCCAGACTGCTACCTGTCTTGTGTCTAGCTGGGCATTCATCAAAAGAGAGTATGTAACTCTGTTAATTATGTTCTGGTAATTGCATACTCACCTTTAACATCTGAGAGGAAATAGAGAAGTAATGTTTCCTTTGTCTTGAATTAAAGTTTGTGTTGTCATCTTACACTGTCTACAGTAATTACCTTGTGTTTTAGTATTTCACTAACTGTGCAGGCAGTGTGGTTTATTTGTAAAGTTGAATCTGGTGTTAAGGAAGAGCAACTAGAGCATCTGCAGAGATCAAGACAATGGGGACCATACAAGGCTGTTTTAGATAGCATTTTGAGTAATTTATGATGTAAGAAAGGAAAGCCCATAGAAGACCATTTGCTCAGGGCCCCTTTGCTGGCATCACATCTGCTTTACTTTCAGTCCAGTTTATTCCTTTTCATCATTATCACTGGATTCAGTAAAGAGCGTGGTAACCTTCACTTGCCTGCACTGATCAAGATTGCACAAACCAGTGCAACCCTGTTCAGACTGGAGCCCAGCAACAAACATATACTGTCAGAGTGCCTGTGTGCTGCAATGCAGACAGTCCAGAGTTTAAAGGGAGGGAGCATGAGGCAAGATTCGGTGTCTGTTTCTTCTGTATAATTCACTGTGCAAGTTAAACTCTGGACCTGTTTAATGGTCCTAACAGCAGAGTTTCTAGGCCAACAACTAAATCAGCCACAGTGCTCTGCATTTGCAGACAGGCCTTATGATTTACAAAATATAATAAGCTGCCCTCGTATGACTTTTTTCCTTTCAAAGGCACAGATTTTATAATAGTTGCCAAGAAGGTTGTCAAAGGTACAAGTACTCATCAGTATAGTGAAGCTTTAGTGCTTTTCGTCTCTCCTTTTTTTTTTTTTTTTTCCTCGAAAGCATACAAACAGTCTCCAAGTATTGCTAACTCATTAACAATGAAAAAATTCTGGAGAGGTCTGCTGGTTGGCCATGGTAATATGTTAGTGATTTTGCATAAAATCATAGAATCGTAGAATGGCTTGGGTTGGAAGGGACCTTAAAGACCATTAGTTCCAACCCCCCTGACAAGTGCAGGGATACCACCTACTAGATCAGGTTGCTCAAAGTTCCATCCAATCTGGTCTTGAACACCTCCAGGGATGGGGCATCCACAGCTTCTCTGGGCAACCTGTTCCAGTGCCTCACCACCCTCAGAGTANAGGTCTTCCCAGAGCCTTCTCCTCTCCAGGCTGAACATCCCCAGCTCTCTCAGCCTTTCTTCATAGGAGAGGTGCTCCAGCCCTCTGATCGTCTTTGTGGCACTCCTCTGGACCTGCTCTAACAGCTCCGCATCCTTCTTGTGCTGGGGGCCCCAGACCTGGATGCAGCACTCCAGGTGGGGCCTCCCAAGGGCAGAGTAGAGGGGGACGATCACCTGCCTCCACCTGCTGGCCACACCTCTCTTGATGCAGCCCAGGACACAATTGGCCTTCTGGGCTGCAAGCGTGCACTGCTGGCTCATGTCGAGCTTTTCGTCCACCAGAAGCCCCAAGTCTCTCTCCTCAGGGCTGCTCTCAAGGAGCTCTTCTCCAAGTCTGCAGTCATGCCTGGGATTGCCCCAACCCAAGTGCAGCACCTTGCACTTGGACTTGTTGAACCTCATTAGGTTCACTTCTCCAGCTTGTCCAGGTCCCTTTGGATGGCATCCCTTCTTTCTGCTGTATCAATTGCACCACTCAGCTTGGTGGCATCTGCAAACTTGCTGAGGGTGCACTTGAAACCACTGTCTATGTCATTGATTAAGATATTAAACAGAACTTGTCCCAAGATGGACCCCTGACGGACACCACTCACCACTGGCCTCCACCTGGACATAGAGCCATTGATGGCAACTCTCTGGCTGTGGCCATCCAGCCAATTCCTTATCCACCTAATAGTCTACCCGTCAAGTCCACGTCTCTCTGATTTAGAGATGGGGTAGCAGTGCGGTAAGCTGCTGGCAGCTGGAGGGCAGGCACAGAGAGGGAGCACTTATACTATCTCATGTGTTGCCTCCTTTTCAAATCGGGGTTGTAAGAAGCCAAAGTTCCATGTTTCACCCAGACATGCCTTTTCAATACTGAGTTCCCACTATATTTATAAGCTAAGAATCTTTTTCTAGTCTACTGATTCCTATTCACAGTATCTTAACAAATTATATGTTCTTTAATTAGAAAGACTGCTATACATCAAACACCCAGGGTAACTTTTAAGTGGTTGGATTTTATTTATTTTTTTTATGCCAGTTAACCATAGCTGTCTATTGAGCGCTGCTGTTTGAAAGAAGGAGACAATGCAAATTTTAATTTTTCATTGAAATTTGGACTTTGTGAAGATAATCATAGAAAATTCTTTAAGAACCGCAACATTTTATGCAGGCATGAAAACCTTTTAATACTTAATCTCCTGAATGTGCCATCAAAGTTCATTAGATGTAAACTTAACCTGTCATATTTACAAACTCAGTGCCCAGCTTCAGAGCTCTTTGCCCTCTCATTCTACCTTTCTTCATTTATGTTTCTTCCTCTCAGTTCTTGACTAATGTTTACAGTACTATTTCCCAAAATTTCCAGTCAGTACCTACAGCCAGAATCATTTTCAAAAGTAGAATTTCTCAGTGTAATACTTTAGTAAGTACTCCATATTAAATATTTACTAATGCTTTGATGCAATTCTTCTTCCCTGTTTGGTTGCAAGGCAATTAGCTTATTTAAGGAGATTCTGGTGTAATAAAGCAGTATATTTCTTCTCAGATTAAGCAGTTTGGAAAGTAACTCCTTCCAATAAAAATGTGAATATAGGCAAAATAAGGAAAATATTTATTCTCTGAAATTTAAATTTAAAAAATGAAAAAAATATATATTTTCTTTTGTAGTGGAAGTTATTTCTATTTTGATAAAACGCGCATGTTCTATAGCCCTACATTTCTTGAATTCATTTCTTTTTTTTTTATGTTTGTGCTGCTGGACATAGTTATTGACCTAGCCTGTGTTGCCTGTGTATCATGTACACATGAAATTTGAAAAAGTTATGTTCCTCTGATTTTCTTTTAAAATGTAGGATAGTATGATTGTCCCCTTGGACTTAAGAAACTATAGGAAAATTCCATTTGCTTCTTCAACAACTCTCAGATATGAAACTCCTCATGGAGTTAACCCAGAGGCACTCGTCTTCCGTTGCATGGTACTGTTCCTGTTGGTGCTACTGTTCTTTTGATGTCTGTCATTGTTTAAAACTTAATCACTCTTCCTTTTTAAGACAGTTTTCCTATAGCAAAAATAACTAGTCATTCCAAATCTTTAAATCAGTTTGTCTTCTGTGTCCTGTTTCCTGTCTTCCATTGTTCCATCCCTGCTCTCCCTGACACCCAGCTCCTCCAGCTTTCTTTATTACAGGATTCCCATTCATGTGAATTATCCCTACTGTTTTTCACTCAACCTAACCCTGAGGGAATATAGTCCCTATTACAAATGTATCCATTTTACAGAGCTGTTTAGGAAGAATGGCTTAAATGTGGTGATAAATACAAGAAAAGAGATATGTTTTTATCACATCCTGCCTGCAGTATTTTCTTTCCATTGTAGGTAATTTTCATGGATGTATGGCAAAACAAATTGCAATCACTGACATTTTTTCCACTCTAGTTATGTATTGCAAATGATAAGTGGTGTTATTATTGTTGTTGTTATTAATATTATTGGGAGAAATAACTTTTCATATTTTTCTATGTAACTTGAGTAACACAGGAAAAATGGTTTGTTTCTGTCCCAGAAGAATTCCCCTTTTCACTTTACTGTTTTATTGTTTAGCACTGTAAATATAAAAGATCTGTGTGGGACAGCTTTTAAGGTCAAGCAGAAAGGAAGATTTTCTTTTCCAAACATCTGTCAACAACAACATGGAAGAGAAGACAGTACTAGCATAATTTAGTGTGCTTTCGCTCAGTGAAAAATGTTTTTTGGACACTATGCCATGACTTGTACTTCAGGTAAAGCTTTTCTAAGGTGGCTTATCTTCACTGTATTGCTTTGCTTCTCTAATACTAATATTTTTCAGTTTCCTCTTTGTTCGAGGCTACAAATATGTCAGAAAAGGCTCATAAGCATTATTTATTCTTTTGGCATTTGAAATTCACTGTGATAAGAATGAGCAGTTGCCATTCTGCAGATGGCAGGAGAACCAGTTCCAGGTTTCGGTGAACCTAGAGGTCATTGATGACTGTGCTGGAACACAACTAGCCGGTGATTAAGTGGCAGGTTTGACAGACATAGCTGTGGTGAGACCTATGGATTTGACATGTGTCCTTTCCAGCAGGGGCTGCTGCAGAGCAGTAATAACCACACATCCCTAAAGGACTTGAAAATTATTTTCAATTCCCTCCTCCCTGACCCCCAGTATGCATTTAACATAAATATATCATGAAGGTATTCCAGCCGTTGAGTCAAGAGTTAAAAAAAAGAGTTAAAAAAAGAGAAAGCCACTGGAGAATATTAAATCTGGACTTGGGCAAAATAAATGCTTTTGGATTCTTGATTAAAATATGCTTAAACTATGTTGGAATCATCTTCTTTGACAGGAAAGACATTCAAATATATGATGTAAGAGCACAAAATCATTGCAAAACAACATATCCGAAAGGAAACAATGTGCTGTAAAGAAGGCAAGCTTTAAGTTTAGTATAAAAACTTCCACAGTAATCAATAACATGTACTGTGCAGGGTTCAAAACCCTAACCACATCACCTGGCCAACACAATTAGGAACCCAGGGATTCAGTGGAAACCAAAAGTATTCTGAAGCTGAAAGACACAGTATGATAATGTAAGAGTCTGCAGAGGCACAAAGCTTGTAAGGAGAGATCACTTTTCAGGCCAGACTGTACAGTCAAAAAACAGATAAACTTCCAAGCACAGAGTCCATTCAGCAGGTTAGAAAAATACTTTTTCCAGCTTTATTAGAAGATATAGATACATGTCTCTTCCCTGTTAGCCTTGATTAAGATTTGTCTCCTCAGATAGGAATTTTACTGTTAGATTACAATATCTGAGTTAGCTTCTTTAAATTGCCTTTATAAAAATAAACACCTTCAGAGAGCAATTCACCTCATCCTAAAGGTGACATTTAGTGTAGGTCATGCGAATTACCTTTGGAGGCCATTTCTCACCTTTAAATATAAAAAAGGCTAAGATTTAAGTGTTTACATTCTGTATGTTATGATGATATGAATTCTGATCCACGTGTCTCTTACATTCTTAAACCATCACAACTACAATATTGTTACCCAGTATTTTGTTATAAATGACACATTTGAAAGGATTTTGTAGTTTCTTAAAAAGCTGCTTCTGCTGTCTCTTTACACTGCAGGTTGGTATAGCAGTTTGGTTACATTGCCAATGTTTCACTTATTGAAAAAAATTATGTGATTAAATTGCTCCATACTGCTACTTGTCTTCTGAAGGAATAAAATGGATTGTGGTGCCAAAGAAACCTACCTGCTGATATAGAAAATTGTGAGATATCACCACCATACAAATGGTTGTACAAGCACAAACTCAAATTAATAAGTAAAAAAATAGCTAGTGAGGTAGAGAAGACTTGTATTATTCTGTTCAGGCATGATGTTATACTAGCTGTCTGTAAGAAATACGCCTTTCCTTGAATTGACCATAACAAATACATTTACCCCTGAATAAAAAAAATGTGGTGAGAAAACTTTTCTTTCAGAGCAGAATAAGAACTCTGTGCAGACAAACTTGTAATAAAAACATATATACTATACAGAACAATTGAGGAACAAGGCATTGGCTTAGATATAATGATAAATATAAGAAAGTGAATTGAAGAAATTGTTGCATTTGTCTTTATATAAGTACTTCCCTGTGCATTATCGGTCAGGCTTAGAACATCCAGATTTATCTGTCAACTACTTCACTGACTTTAATTCTTTCACTAACTCGTTCAAAAAATATTGTTAGACACTGCTAATGAATATAATATCTCTCTTTCAGTTCAGTCTGGGCCAAATGGAGTTTTCATACTACTACTACTATTTCCCAACTGTATTTCTTATGTTGTTCCTGCTTGTTATCTTTTGATGGATCATGATTTTATTGAAATGACAAGAGGCTCTTTCTTTAATCATAGTGTAAGGTTTTTTATATTTCAGGCTGAATGAGTTCCACAAGTACTACACAATTGTCTTTGGAAACCAGAAGGGCTCAGCTCTGATATTTAACTGACTTTTGGCCTCCTAGAGACTATCAGCTTTATTTCCCTTTTCCAATCACAAGGCTTCTGGCTACAGCTTGTAAAGCAAGGTCTGATTCTCTACAGTAACTACATACTCAATCAGGAAAGGAAGTGTCAGAATACTTTTTTTGTCAAAGGTGACTTCTTACTGTCAATATTTCTTGATTAATTGTAAACAAAATCTCATGTGGATGTACGCAATTTTACTTTTGGATATTGTGGATAGATGGAATTTTTACCTAGGAAGACAGAGAATTTCCTGAACAGCCTGTAGTTCAGTGCCTTTGGCTGTTACTTGAACTGTGGAAGAGTCAGCTGCAGACTTCTGATTCAGGTCTGTTGCCAGACTTGGTTTCTCAATACCTCCTGTAAAGATTGTTTGAGTGAATAATGAAGCATTCATGGAACCAAACTGCACCAGATTTCATTCTTCTTTATATTAAGCACTTAACCAAAATCTATAAAGTACCAATTTCTTACTTTATGGCCTTTTTTTTTTTTTTTTTTTTTTTTTTTTTTTTTNNNNTTTTTTTTTTTTTTTTCCCGCAGTGTTTGTATATGAAGTAAAGACTGCCCAACAGAATACTCAGCTCATCTGAAGCCCAAATTTCTCTCCGGAGATCATCTGCTCTTTATAGACTGGAATCTACATTTGCATATATAAAAGTTGAACATGTCTCCTAAGTATGCAACCTGGTAGTAAATTGCCTATTCTGTGATTTTTTTATGCATTGGTTCCTTTCTAAAGCACAGCAGAAAATAAATAGTTGAACCTCAGTATTTTTCATAAAACAAATTACTTATTATTTTTTTTCTCATAATTTATATTGAGTTTGGCACTGTTATGTAGTTTCCTAGCCATCTACTCAAGATTGGAAGCACTGAAAAGCATAATTTCTGATACTTTTTAGTATAGTATGCAAGAAGGGGTTTTTAAACTTAAAACTTTTAAATCTTATATTTATGTCAGCAAAAAGTAGCCAGATTTCAGAAGAGTTCAGCAGTGGATGTGCTGAGCTTTAGGAAAAAATCTGTACCTAATGCACCTATGGACAAAAAGCTACAATGAGCGACACCCACTCCAAAAAAAAATGTCTCGTAATATGTTGCAGTAGAGACTTAATAAGTCTAAATGAAACCTGCACTAGTTAGATCAACGTTCGCTTTGATATGTTTGTTTTGCCACAGACTTAACATATTGTCTTTTGCTATATTTGATTCAGAAGAATTCGTCCTTCATACTTGATGACACAGAAATATTCAGGCAACAGGACATAGAGATCTTTCTTCCACCACACCACCTACAGATCTTTAGTAAAGGTGTTGGATAAACTTTCTACGCTCTAGCAGACAGTAGACACATATGCTCGTAACTTGCTCAGATGTTATCTTCCTTGAAGGGGGTTCCTAAAAAAAACTGATGCAAAAGAGATGTTAAAAAAGATCAATGACTGAATGTCACTGAGAATCAAACTCTTGTACAGATCCTTAGAGTGGCAGAATATAAAGGGAAAGAGATGCAGTCACTCTGCTTTTATCTCTTTGATCCCATGTTCAAGACTAGCACAGGCCTGCAGCAGTGCTTAAACTGTAACACTGTTACAAGAGCAGCTATTGACTTTGGCATTATTGAGAAACTAATAGCATTTATTGGAGTCGGCTCTTACTGATTTTTAACACTGACAAGATTTCTGTAAGTGCAGATCGAGTAATAGTTTCTCAGGAACTTCCCCTAATTCTCAAAATAACCCAAACCACCCAAACCCCCAAAACAAAATAACAAACAATAACAAGAACAACAACAAACACCCCAGAACTGTGCAAAGAGTATGTATAAGAATTCATAACAGACATGACGGAGAAGTAGAAAATATAATTACATTTTCTAATTTATTTCCATATCATGACTGGAAAAAGCACAGATGAAAAATGGTAATTCACCTTTTGATGCATGGAGTTTTTCTTAATATCACCAATGCCTGCAAATGTGTATTTTTAAGGAAAATGTTTTATTGAAAACATTTAGAGATTTTATTATTATTATTATTATTTGCAAAACTCATTAAAAAGAAAAGGTATTGATTCCTAAATAGTAGATACGCCACTTTAAAGAGCTACTTTAGTCTCCACTCTGTGGTTATGTCTATGATTTGGTTGCTAGGTCAGCTTCAAATCTGTGGAAATGCTCAAATATTAATGTGAATCCCCATGCTAATTTCTGAAGAAACAAAATGCCAACTTGTGAGTTGCAGAATTTATCTCTTTAACTGAAATTAACCTGAAGCTAGTACATCACAGTTAAGTGATCTTGTCAAGGCAGGATGAAACATCAAAATAACATGTGCTAGAGCCAAGTTTTGCCTCATACAGGGCTGGATTCCCAAGCCATGTGGAGAAACCTAGACAAATTTTAAGCATTATACCTAACATTGCCCTAGTTTGAAATGAAATCGTAAACTATGTATTTCTGAGCTAAAAGGAGAGAAAAAGTAAGAGGTACTTTTCTGCCACATTTTTCTGCGAATGGTCTACGATCAGATTCCTATTTTGTGCACCTCGAGTATCGCTGCTTCAGAAGTGGCACAGCTGAAGTTCCCTATTCAGAGGTACAGCTTTCCAAATTGTGGTTATAAGTCTGCTTCTAGTGCATTGGAGGGGGAAGCTGGTGGTTTGTTTTTATGTGTAGGAAACACTGCATACAAACTGAACGACATCTACATGTGGTAGCTATAACAGATCCTGTGAGAGATGAAAGATCCTTTAAAAAATGTGTGTTTGACTATTTTCCACTCGCCAGTGAAGTTACCATTTCTATTTATTTCTTACACTTGGATTATAAAATATAGTGATAAGGATAAATGCTGGAATAGCATGGGCTTGACTGAAACAATGAAAACTTCTGAAATTTTATTATGTATCTGAAGTATTTTCCCCTTTTTATTAAAGTAGCATGGGAAAGTACATATATTTCAAGGATAATGTATGTTTTTTTATATATGTCCCCATATAACAGCAGAAGAAAAAGCACATAAGCTTTTGTGTACACACAGAAGCAAATATTCCACTCTGTAGTTCATATATGCATACTGTAGAAAGCACAACTGAAAATCACCAGTCACTTAAAATGTCATAGTCTGGAGTATGCCTGAGTTGTGCTGTCAGTATGGGAAATGAATTCGAATAATAGGTGCCATTATTGTAGCATGAAACTATTAGTTAAAGTTCACAGTGCTTGACTAGATCATTTAAACCTTTTTTAGAAAAAAAAAAAATTTTGAATGTTTGAATGTTCTTCTTTTCTTCCTTAATTTGAGCAAGGGCTCAAAGTTTAACCAAAAGCATCTGGAAATAAGTTCCACTGCTGTACTCATGGTTTGAGTTCCACAGAACAGAAGGCAAAATTCCCTGCGTGTGGTGCTAACAAGTATCACGGGGGTGTCAAGCTTGGCTTAAGGTGGATTGACATGTCATTATTCCTTTCATTCTTGCTTCTTTTTTAATGATCTGCACCTGAGCTCCGCTGTGTATTTTGTGACACTTATTAACAATCTACAGGTTTGAGAAAATGGTTGTTTATCCATCTCTCACCTGTGAAAATGTTAACAAGACAAGACGTGCAGCAGTGTCTGGTGCCAGCTGAAGGTCACTGAAGAAGCATCCGACATCTGTCTCTCGCAGTGGGCATTGCAGTGCATTTCACTGAAAGGAGCAGGCTGAGCGATCTCACACCATTAATATCAATGGGACTTGAGTGCATTGCTACCTACATTCGCTCCTCAGTTCCAGGAGTGGAAGCGTGGAGCTATTAGCACACCTCGCTCACGTCCTAGATAAGAATGTTGAAATAGTTCCACATGGCAGATGAACAAAAGAAGTCATTAGGCTTATTCTTGTCCACATGCACTCAAGTGCTTGACGGCAACTGCCCCTGCTATTTTAAATCAAGACTGAGAGACTCAAGGCTACCGATTTACTGAATTTCAATCAACTCAGATTCATCTTTTCTTCCTCTTATTTTTCTTTTGTGAATGGCTGCTTCAGAACAACTAAATCTCATTGACTAAAATGGTTACTTTGATTTCCAGCTCTGCAGTATTTTCACAATAGGCTAGTATTAATGACATTTGCATTTTGGAAAATTAGCATACTTTTTCAATTAGAAGTTTTAAAGATAGGATAGATGTCTCACCTGTATTATAGTTTGAAATAAGCATCCTTCTTCTTTGTGTCTATGAAAGTATGTATGAGTGAATGGCTGTGAGTGAAAATATAGATTTATCTGTCAATATTCATGTTTGTGTGAATTACCTATGGATACAGTCAGAAAATATATGAGTGAGTATGAATTTGTTTTTTTCATATTGAAATACACAGAAAAATATTTTTCAGGGGTACAAACAAAAGTGTTATCTTCCTTTCCCTTTCCCTTTCCCTTTCCCTTTCCCTTTCCCTTTCCCTTTCCCTTTCCCTTTCCCTTTCCCTTTCCCTTTCCCTTTCTCTNNTCCACTCTGCCTCTCCCTTCCCTGCCTCTTTGCCTCTGTCCCTCTTCTCTCCCTCCCAACCTTCCACTCTTCCTCCTGTCTTCTCTTCTTCCTTCCCTTCCTCCTTTTTATACTGTATATTAGCTTGCTTTCTTTTTCTTTCTTTCTTTCTTTTTTTCTTTCTTTTTCTTTCTTTCTTTCTTTCTTTCTTTCGTTCTTTCGTTCTTTCGTTCTTTCGTTCTTTCGTTGTTTCGTTCTCTCTCTCTCTCTCCCCCTTCCTCCCTTCCTTCCTCCCTTCCATCCTTTTATTTTTCTGCTAGGAGCATTCTCTCTTTTGCAAACCATTCAGACACTTCAGTCCATGCTGGGCTGGCACAACCACTAACAATTTAATGAAAAACCCTACCATTTCTTGTACAACACATGAAATGATGCCGTTCAGCAGACAGAGAGTGGAAGCAAGTTGTTCATCCCTTTCAATTTTTATTAATGGCAATGGGGAGCATATTGCTGGAGATACATAAGAACAGGTTTACTTTCCGAAGGAGCCAAATCCTTCTCAGTTTTCTCTGAATGGCAACCTATCTGTCCCAATAGTCAGTGGAAATAGCTCTCCTGTTCTGCCTCTACATTTTACTCTGAATTTTAAGTATATTTTTGTGAATGGTTAAATACCTTTACTCTTCATCTGATTAGTATAAGGGCCTCACCCAGGACCAACTGAAAGTGGCAAAAAGGCATTCACTAATTTAAGTAGTCTTCAGTTCTGGCACTAACATATGTCCTGCTGGCTTAGCCTTTCATAAGTCAGACAAATGAAAAATAATTTTAAGCTGTTCTATCACAAATAAATACCAATTGTTTTCTCAGGTCTTTTTCTTAGCAATTCCCATTGATGTACGCTATACTGAGCTTTGGAATATGACGTTCTTTTATTGGCTTGTTCCTATGGAAGGAAACTCCAAATCATTGTTTAGTTTTGTTTTGGGGGCTCACTGGTATTTAAAACAAACTCCCAATGTCTTGCAAGGTACAATTGTACTCATAAGTACAGTACTGGGCAATAAATAAGAAAGATTAAGCATTTTGTAGCCAGGTTGTAGTGGAACAACAACAAAAAGAGAGCCTGCTGCATTCTTTCTAAGCAAACAAAAAGCATAATTGGAAAAAATCATTTTTATGTTCTCTTACATTAGATGGGACCACTGAGTGAAACATTCACTGATGAATTACTCCTCTAATCTGTAGAGGAAAAACAGCTACTGGCAAATTAAAGAGTCCTGGAACAGAGCCATGAGAACTAAATGGCTAAAAATGAAAACAGGCAAACATTTGAAGAGTATTCTACAGAACACAGATCTTTCAACACCTCCCCCTTTTCCATGGCTAATTCATTGTCATGGAAACTGAATTTATCAAAATGTTCTTGTTCACTCCTAGTGACCCAGTGAGTCGACTTACAGAGCTGGTGAAAGGTAACGCAGGCTGAAGCAATTTTTACAAATGATATGCAGCAGTTCATAAATCGGTAAATTTTGAATGGTACCATTGTGTTTCCCGGATAGTTTCCCCTAGTCTCAAAAGACTCTTTGTCTGCAAGCTAAAGGTGTCTGAAACCCTTACTAATAAGTTAGAATGGGAGGCATGTCTGAGTTTAGCTCCTTTCTTACCCTCAGCTCTCCTTTAATTTGTTTTTCTTCTTACCCTGTGAATTTATGCTAAAATCCTGTTATTCGTGTCTTTTATTTACTTCATGAATTCTCCACAGCATTTTCCTTTGCTGATCTGTAGCCCAAGGATGCAAAAATCCTTCATCACCTCATCGCAAACATCTCTCCTTATCTGTTGCTGAAGGTAGGTGTTGACTATCAAGTGTAATACACAATGACTAGTGTATGCAGCCAGCTTTGCCAAATCTGAAATAACCCTGGAACTCTAGGTGCTTTCATCCTGTCTCAGAACATGGGGTTGCTTGTATTTCTTCATTGCACAGGAAAATTGTCCTATAATTATTTTGAAGGGTTTTTTTTTTTTCAGCTTCCATGTCACTGCCAAATTCCGTCAAGGTTGATTTTTACTTTATGTTAGCAATTAATGACTTGTTGTCATGGAAACCACACTTCACATGATTCTTGAACTTAAATGGCTGAACGTGATCATACAGCAGCCCTTCATTCTTTAGCCTCAATGGTTAAAGTCTTGCTTTTTGTCTGTGTGTGTGTCATCTTGATTACAGAATCAAATAAAATATCTATAAACACACAAAATAATAGCAGAGAGCTACATCAATTAAAATTGAGTATTCAGTAATTCATTCTTTAATTAAAGCTCTTCCTTTTCCTATTGCTGTAACCTTTCAAGTGTTAAAGCAGACATAAGAGCTAATCATTTGTATGAAATATCTTTTCTAATTAGAAGTTTGTGAGACAATAATAAAGAAAAAAATGAAGATTTCAAATAGTTTTGCTTTTCATGTTTAATGCAAAAAATGAAAACAAGAACAGTTTAGAGAAATTTTCTTCAGGATAAGTCTGTGCTTAAGGTTATAGATTATATGTATTTATGTACAAAGAAAGAGAGGCAGTCAATTTAGCTTTTTGTTGGTAAATAGATGAAGTGACTCAGGACATAAAAGTCAAAGGATTTGACACAGTATATTGTGAATAATAGGCATGTTTGAATTTAGTCATCCAGTAAATATGTTTGTATCTGCGAATCAAAATCTTAAAACTTCACTCCAGAGGCTACATTTTTCAATAGGAAACATGCTGAAGGATTAGTAGACTGCATTTTTTCACAAGTGATGTCTTAACCATTTAGAAATATTCCAGTTAAAGCTGCATCGTTAAGAGCTGTTTCCACAGAAGATTTTTTTTTGTATTGTATTGGTATAATGGTAGTGGCAGAGTAAGCTGAAGTAGACTAGTATAAATATCTGTGTGGAGTCTCCTGTTCCAGAATACGAACAATTCTTTGGATTTGGTTAATTCACTTCCAAACTATCTCAACATTTTTATATGTATGTACATGTATATAAATATAAACGTATATCTGCATATATATGCATGTGCATATATATGTATGCATGTTTATGTGTGCATATATATTTATATACATACAGATGTGTGTGTATATATATATACACACTTCATTTAGAAAAAGAGTTCTACACGCCAGAGTTATGCAAATGTAACTACAGTGCTTTCGATTCACACTTTTAATTTAATTTTCTAGATAAAAGGTTCATGTAGTTGCATATTCATGTTTCTTTGTCTGTCTGACTCTTGAAAAATGTTGAATTGTCTGAAAACAATAAAAGTTCGACGTCCTTACACCTCATAGAAAATGATAAGAACCAACCCTGGACATGTGAAATTATACATGTCAGTCTAAGGAATGCTAACTGGTAGACACAGTGATTTTTGCACTCTTTCTCAGTGCATGGAACATGAGAAGACTCAGTCTTGAAAGGACATTGCACTTTTAATTAAACTTTTTCAAAAGTCTGATTTGAATATTAGAACTAAACTGAAATATGGGTTAATGTATCTATCAGAGAGAACTGGAGTTCAAAAGCACAGTAAGACAAATTCTTCCCTGAGGTAACACAGCTGAATTCAATGTTATTTTCCCCCATCTCTCCTCCCATGTATTGGAGACTCATTAATTGGACTCATTAACTTTACACAGTAAAGAAGGCTGTTTGCTTTCAATGATATAAAAGCAAATATGGTGTGATTGCAGCAAGGAGTTACTGTGTTCTTAGGTTGCCTACAAAGAAGCAATTTAGAAGTGTTTTAGAGGAAAAATATCCACTTATTTATTCAGTATGCTATATATATTAACATCAAATATTTGATTGAAATTTTTTTTTTTAAAGAGAAGAAAAAACTGAGGTAAAATGATCAATTTCTCCCTATATATTTCTTATATTTGTGGTTGTAAATTTATGTGTCAGAAGTTAATTTAGTTACAAAATTTATCATATTTACTACACGTTTTTATTAAACACTAAGAGAATATGTAAATTTTTCACTATTTGCCTTATGTTTCTGTGCTAACTTAAGTCCTAGAAAATCAGAGCAATTATTCAGAAAACCATGCAGAAAGCAGGGTGAGGCCAGACTTTGCCTTGTATTATGACGCTGAATTCTCACTTATTAGACTAAGAATGGTATTTACTTGTAAACTGGGAATTTGGACTTTAAGCTATTTTACAGCTGTTCCTGCTTGTTACTGTGTCAGGCTACTCTTGTTTCCTATTTCTTTAAAATTACTTCAAATGTATGTTTACAGTGATAAATTCTCCTAAAGTTTCTTAAGAATACAGTCTAAAATTGCAAATGTGATATCAATAACTGTACTAACCTTGTAGTAGCTACAACACAAATTTTTTCTTGAATGTTTCCAGTACAAGTTGGTGTACTTCTTATCATTGTAAAGAGTTGCATTAAATTAACATTCTTATCCATTGTACTCTGGATTTGTTTTCACAAAGATGTGAAATTTAATCTTTTACTTCATTAAAAATGCAGAGAATAAAAAGGATCAACTGACTAATTCAAGTTTATGATGGAGTGAAACATTTGACCTTGCACAAACATTCCCCATAACTATTGCTATTATTACAGCAATTTTAAAGAAAATATTATGAAAATGAAAATGCAAACTAGTATGCTTCAATATACACAATTAAGCAAACAAATACTCCTTAGAATCAGATGTAAGTGTAATTTCATAATAAGAAGCTATAAACCAGCTGATTTTCTTCAGTGTGTGTGATTTCTTTGGGGTATTATTTCACTCTTGTAATCTGTTTAACATTTTTGTACTTGGAAAGACAATAGAATATGACAGGTTCTTTGACAGTTTGTTAACACGAATTAACCTCATTTATGGGAAAACTGGCTGTGTGCGAACATCTACTTTTGCAGTACTTTCTAAGACGATCTTTAAATTGCTGTCTTTCTGGGAGGCCTGCTTCCTAAAATTTCAGCATTCTGCTGAGTGATAACACTTATAATATACATATATCTTATGATGGACTTGTATATGGATGATCTTATAATATACGCAGAGGAAAAGAAGGAAAGGAGATTTACTTGATACTTTTTTCAAGCTAATTGATATTCTTAGTGTTGCACCTGTAAAACATCATTGCTTTGCATAGGATTTCACTGGGGTAACAAAGAGAGGTATTTGGCCATGGTTTACTCTTTAATTCTTAAAGAAACCACTCAAACCAAGGTTAATAACAAATATTTCATGACAGGAATTTATCACATAGAAATAATGATAGAGTAAGAGAAATGCATAGGATTATATTTGTTTCTTTATTTCTGTCTAGTGTGACAAATGTATAAACGATTGTCCTCCAAAACAAGAAGAATAAAGAAGAATCTTATGTCAATGTAACTCCCTTATAAATTGGTGATAACCAAAATCACTCTGAGACTTTTCTTATTTTATTATCTTTCATGTTGATTGTGACTTTGAATTCTTTCATTATTAGTCGATAGGTAATATATAAGTTGGGTGAGGATGATAAGGAATATTCGTTAAATAAAATCAAATTCCAGTGGAATTTATAAATAAATTTACAAATGAAAGCATCCAATAGTATCATCTATCTACCTTCTGCAAGCATTTATATTTCTCTTTTCAGTTTAAGATGTACTCTTGAATACATTTTTTCATGAATCTAAATAACAGAAGAAAGTATGAAATTATATATTGTTGTATATATATTGTTATTTTATTATATATGTATATATATTGTTATATAACAAACATGTTGCCTCATGAATCATAGAATCATAGAATATCTGAGTCGGAAGTGACCCACAAGGATCATCAGGTCCAACTCCTGGGTCCCCGTAGGACCACCCCAAAAATCAGCCCATATGTCTGAGAGCATTGTCCAAACGCTTCCTGAACTCTGGCAGGCTTGGTGCCGTGACCACTTCCCTGGGGAGCCTGTTCCAGTGCCTGTCCACCTTCTCAGTGAAGAACCTTTTTCTTACATCCAACCTGACCCTCCCCTGTCACAGCTCCATGCCGTTCCCTCAGGTCCTGTCGCTGTCACCAGAGAGCAGAGATCAGCGCCTGCCCCTTCGCTCCCCTAGTTAGGAAGCTGCAGGCCGCCATGAGGCCTCCCCTCAGTCTCCTCTTCTCTGGGCTGAACAAACCAAGGGACTTTGGCCACTCCTCATATGTCTTCTGCTCTAGACCCTTTACCACCTTTGTTGCCCTCCTTTGGCCTTTAGTCTTTTAATAACAATTATTTGTTCTGTGGAACTCCCAACGTTGAAGGAAGGACTGAAGAAGTTTTATTCAGGGGTGCAAATGGCTTTTTCTAATATGGACTTTGGAATGAAAAGGCAATATCTTTAATGAGAAATATTTCTTTTGTGGATTTAATAAATAAATACATAAAAAGCTGACATTCTTTACCACTCTAAGCCTGGACTGAAATTTTCACTTTAGGCTACCTTTTCTGAAAGTCTGTGCCATCAGTTGTATCTGTTCTGGATGGCCTACATTTATGGTGGTAAAACCTTTAATGTATAATCACATCATCATATTTTCTGTACATGCCACACATCAGAAATAAACTATTTTAGGTGCATATCAAAGCATTAAAGTATGTTTATGGATTATCTCTTGCACTGTTGATAAGAATTTAGATCCCTTAGTTGCTTTAGGTCCAATTGTATGCAGGTTTCAGAGGGAGCCTTTGAAACCTCTAAATATAGCTTAAAAGAGTTTCTCTATATCTAAAATGTCATGACATTAACATCCAGTGTCTTGGGATACTCCAAAGTTAGAAACTGGGAAACAGATCCTTTCCAGTAGCATAAAGCTCTAATTTCTAGCCTTACAAGTCTTCAAAGAAATGGACTTTGCTTCTGACATTTTAGGTATAAAGAGAGTTTTGTGAGTCCTGCTCATCCTGTAAGTCATGGAAGTCATGTTTTCTGAAAAAAAATATATGGATCGAAAAGAGAAAGAAGTAATGCCTCCCTGTTACTTTTAATTTAAAATAAGTAAATAAAAAATCCCTGCTGGTTCTCTACAAGTGTTCTGTAGTTCAGATTTTTATAGAAGGGTGGCCTAAGTCATAAAAGCTGTGCTAATTTTTCACAAAGATGCACAATTTATCATATAATCAACTATATTTATGAAAAGTAGACATACTTATATAGTTCTGTGTGAAACTAGAGTTCGAAAATGAAGACATATATGCTTTTTATGAGCAGAGAAAGGAGATTTTATTTGCTGCTATTAAGAAGAAAGTTCAATTAAAGGGAAAAATACAGATGTAGTGTGTGCTTAGCTTTTCTTTGACCCAGTGCTCATCAGCGGTGATTGTCTATTCTGGGCTTTTTTGGTTGTGAGGCTGAATCAGTAATTAAATGCAGATATGAATATGAAAAGAAATTCACTATCTCAGTTCTCTTCAGCAAAGCATTTTTGTTGAGCTGGATGACAAATCAGTGTCTGAAGTTGTATGTCACGGTCAGACTACTTTTCCATTTAGGGCCTATCGCACAGTGACTGAAAAATGGTAGAGTGGTTCAGCTCCATTTGCTGAATAACCTGGAGGTCCTTAGGGGAAAACGGGAAAAATCTACTGTGTCTCAGAGACTGTTGGATTCAACCTGAATTCTTGGCATGCAAGAAGCATATTCCTCTTACTTGCAATACCTTATCTTAAGCCTGGCTTTGACTAGTGTGATGGGAATATCAGATGTCTCCCCAGAGTAACATTTTGCAATACAACAAAAATATTATGTGGTTAACTGTATGTTTGTATGAGAAATTATATATATGTTTCTGAGCTGGATCAGTAATGCTCCTTGATATTGTACATGCCAGTTTATAGAAGAGAACTTGTTTTCTTAAATTCAAGAATTTTGGACTTGCCAAATGCCTCAAATTTTTCTGCCTAGGTACCTTGGAAAGGTTTTGTTTTTAAAATGTGAATTTTCACAGCATTCTGAAAATCATATGTTGCATGATACAGAAGGAACTGAGACAACCAAATTTTATATTTTATGTTAAAACATGCACTACAAAATAACTTCAGAAATTTACCCACCAAACCGCATTTTTCTTTACACCAGTTTTAGTTTTTCTTACATACTATCTCTCAGAAGTATATATTATGTGTAAATATATATATGACAAATGATACATTAATGTTGTCGATATAGATATATTATTGATTCCTGTAATGTACTATAATTTCTGTACTCCACTATAACTGTAATTGTATATCTAAGAAAACAGGACTTTTAATCATCTTATGGCCTAAATGCTCTGTTTGAATCATACCTGACTTAGTGACAATAAAAATGGTCAGTACTAAGGAAAGACTGAGACTAAGACTAGCAGTTACATTGTGGAAAAACTGGAACAGTTAGAGACTGAAAATTCAAAAAAATATTAGAATTTATGTAACTAACAAGTGCTTGCTAGATAGTGAAGACATGCCTGGTTCAATATAACTCAGATGTCAGTTGAACTGTTTTGTTTTCCTTTTTACATTTTATCTTCCTTTCTGTACTTTCTAATTTCATATTGTGTACTTTCTAAATGTGAGGTTCTAAACCAGTTATTCTTAGTCATCTGGCCATCAAAGAAGACTTTCAGAAAGATAAGAATGGATAAAATTGGATAGATTTTTTTTTTCCTCCAGCTTCTCCTTCTCTCTAACAGATGTTGACCATGATCTGAAGTGAATTTTATCCCTAAAGTAGCTTTATACAGCAATTCTGAAGTAACCTTCAGATATTGAGTTCATTGTTAACAATTATAAACTGTACTTTCACATTATCTATCATGGCTTATCATGAAGAATCCCCATTGTTCTCTCTAGCCAATTCAATAACCCTGACAGTGCTGTAGTAGTGGTTATGTGTGTTTGCATGTAATTGGGGCATTGCAACATCCTTCACTGATATTTTCTGTTCCTGGGAGGCTATACATAGAGAGAAGATTGATCAAATGGTCTCCTACAGGGGTGTCATTGCTGCAGGCTGGTCATTTAGGGTGGCCAACCAAAAACAAAATTGAGGCAAATAAAATAAAAAAAAGCACTGAGTGGTAGCTAGAGGCAGAGAAAAAAAAAAAGTCAGTCCATTCTTTTGTTATAGCTGTGCTTCAAGCATCAACGCTTGTAGGAAGCTCAAAAGTGGCCCTAGGATGAAGCTCTGTAACTGGAGGCAAGCAAGACACAGATGCTAGCTTTTATTAAATATCAACAGAATTTAACTGCCAACAGTCCAGTGCTGAAGAAGGAAAGATGGGAAGGAAATTCCTTCCCTGGGCTAATTTCACGCTTACTGTCCTTCAGACCTACTTATAAGAACTGTCATTATACTCTGCATCCCTGACAAAGTCAGGCTATCTAAAATACCCGGATAGCTTTATGCACTTGAGTCACATATAAATAACCTATTGCTCATGAGATTCTATGGGCTTTCCTGTGCAGATCCCAGCTGCTGTTACTGAAGGCTGCAATTCCCTTGTATTCGTGTGTGGTATTTGTCAGCACTGCATACACACCTTGACTTCCTTGGAATATCTCAAAAGTCATTAGACACTGATGTTCAGGCAACTGAATACTTCCCAAAATGTTAAGTGGACTCCTTAAGTGGATGAAGGCATATACCAGAGATGTTGCTAACACTGTGCAGTAAAATGTTCCTTGTTACTGTCTCCTCCTATTTAAATTATGAAGTCTTATAGAAAGAGGCAAAAATATTGGGTCAGACTTCTCTGCTCGTTAGCAGAGATGGTGGTTTTTATTTTTTATTTATTTATAATAAAAAAATATAATATTATTTATGAAAAAGAAGTAGTTAATTTGATTTAAAGAGGAATATTCTTGGGACATGGTATGACATGGCTTCAACCAGCTGGAGAGTTTACTTGTTAAGGTTATTATCCATTGGGCAGATTTACTGCAGCTTTTTGGACTTCTCTGAGGTCTACCCAGTGAGCAGAAATAGGGTTTGAGAATATCTATAATGTGAGATCTCAGGTGCCCTGCCCCTTCACTGCATTCACTCAGAATGGAAAAAACAGAGTCATTTAGAAGTATTAGCCTTGTTTGTTTAGGTTATAACTCTCTCTAGATTATTTGAATAGTGTTGTGTTGTGCAGATCTTTGTTCAAGATCATACAGGAAGGAATGTTATATTAAGCTCATTTACTGTGTCTAATGAAGCAAATTATGATACTGAATTGACAATTTAGTTGGTTTCAACTTGTTCGCTGCTGCACCCACTCAGTTTTCTGTTTCCTCAGATTGGTCATGTACAAACTGCCTTTATGCTCAGGAATGCCACCTTGAAATGGCTACTCAGGAGTCATTACCCAAAGGCAATTGGAAAGCTGAAAGGCATTCAGAACTGACAGTACCCTCCATCCCTCCTTCACCTCCCCTCCAATCCCCTATACTGCTACAGGAAATGCTAACTGTATAGATAATACCAGGAGAGTTGCTTTGCTTTGCAATATTCATGCCAAAAGACAGCACTATTTTTGCCAGAAGTTCTCTTTTATGACATCTACAGATCAGCATAAAGTATCCTGCAAAATTAATTGAATTCTTCAATAATTGTTTTAAAGCCAAATGCCATGCAGAGCCTTAAGACACATATACGCGTTTTCAAATGTCTTTGTAGCCTGATTTGGGCCATTTACCTCATGAAATCTCAACTTAAGGCTGAGTGTATTAATGAAACTGTGAGTCAAGGTACTTTTTCTTTCTTCCTTTCTTTTTTTTTTTTTTTTGTGTGGATGCTTCTGTTTTCTGCTACAGTGGACATGTTTCTTAGGTTTACTTGATTTGTCCACCTGTTGGTGACAATATGAGCAAGGATGGGGAAATAACAGTGGGTATGAAGAGAAAGAGAATTATGTCAAAGAAGATTCAGATGAAGTATATGGACATAACAAATTCAGTGTAATAGTTATAGGAGATTTAATAGGGCAAAGAGATCAAAGTTTAGCTTTCCAAAGCTGTCTAAACTGTGGACAATATACTCCTCTGCAGTGTACTGCACTGGTTCCTGCTGCACAGGTTCTTTGATTCCTCCAAACTGTGGGGTCTGCTGTCATGGATGCTGTGCTAAAATTAAAGAATGAACTCCTCATTGCCGCTTAATATACAAAATGGGCACCTGTATCTCCTTATACAGGAAATAGACATGAAGCTGGTCAAAACCAGCTTGGATCAATGAAGATACAGAAGGTGGACATTGTGGCATTGAGAAGATTGCAGGGTCAAGCACCTGCTGCCACATAAAATCAACACATATTTTCCTTCAATGGAAAAAGTGGATATAAAGTGGATCAAAGTTGTTAAAGTTGATTGAAAAAAAAAAAAGGTAAATTGTGGATGGTAAGGTGTTGTTGGTTTTTTTTTTTTTCAGTGTGGAATAGTCCCTATTATGACTGTATAACACCCATGAAGAATTCAAATGTAAAGCACCAGTAGTTATTGGCAACATTTACATTAATAAGTAATTCAGTCCAATAGGGAAGGAACAGCAAATCAGAGCAGGTAACATCCGCTGTACATGAAGTCTGAAGTTTTAGTTTTGGACTCCTTTAAGCATGAACATCTCTGCTATGATTATGACCAGTCACTTATTCACACCTTTACATTCCTGTCAAGACATGGGTGCATATATGAAGTGACACTTTATGTTTAGATTCCAGTTAAAGGAATCAATTTTGCAATGACTGAAACTACTCTGGGCTAAATCGCATGTGATTTGCTGTAGACCAAAGCACTAGATTCAACTATTGTTTAACACTAAATAAATGCATAAAAAAAAAAAACATAAATCTGATGTCAATAGCAATAGAGTTTATTCTTCATGTATCACAAGGTGTGTGAATTTATTCCTGATTATACTTGAACAATAGAAAAGCCAGTCTAGCTCCATTTGAAGAAATTGATCACCAGGGCTAAGAATGACACCACATATTCAGTTGTCCCCATGTGCGTATTCTACTTGAAACAGAGCAGTAAGATATATAAATATAAATGTTAACTAGGGTAAGCAATTTTTTAAAGTTTCCCTACCTTCATCAATTTGTATGAATGCATATAGAATTTCAACATACTGTTTTTTATTATTAGTTAATTAAATTGTTAATCTAATACAAAACCTGTGCTATGTGATGTTGGTGCTGTTAAGTCATAGATGTTGCTGAACAGTAAGTGGTAATGTTATATCTTTATTCTTTTTATTTATTAATTTAGCAATTTTATGTTTGAGTGTAGTACATTTCTCATATTTTGCATTCTAGATCTTCTTTTATTATGCAATTTACCCCTCCTATTTAAAGCACCACTAATTCACCTCAGTGCAGCAATAATGAGTAACTGGGAAGGAGTTTGGAAGGAGAGAGAGGGAGAGAAAGCTATTGAAGTAAATGAAGCATTACCCATGACTGCTGCACACACCAGTGTCTGTTCGTGTACTAGCATCATTTTCCCTCTTCTGAGCATTAGAAAGATAACTCATTTCCCAGAGCATTCCATGCTCAAGGGCAATAGCTACCTTCACCACAGAGAGAATTAGCACTGGCTGGTATAATTTTGGAAATACGTAGCAATTACTTGCAGCAGAAAATCAGCTCTCAGAATCCCTTAATGAAGAATGACAAAGAGCTGAGTTCAGAGATGGCGGCCCAGAGGTGCTAGGTTCACTGTTCTACACCACTAATTCACAGAATCCCCATGCAGATCATCTTCCCTTTTCTGTTTTGCCTCCTCCTTTCCACCTGTCTTTATGATCCGATCAAATTAGCATCTCAGCCATATTACCCTACTTGTCCTTTGCACTGTGTTTACTTATGATTGCATTTGGCTTATTTTTTGACTTGTCATAATGTAAAAACTGAAAATGTTTAAATGAACTACATTATACTGTTACCTTGGATAAGCTTGCACTCTTCCTTGTTTTTCTTGGAAGTTCCTAGGATACTTGCCTTTGGTTTGTTTTATTGGTCTCTCTATAATTCTCAATTAAAATGTATTTTACTTTGAAAGTCTTAAGGACATATGAGAGAGATGTGCAGGTCTAAACTGCTGCCACTAGCTAAGTATTTATTTACACTGTTGAGGATAGCAGTATAGATAGATCTTGTTTGGGATTATGCCGTTTGTGATAAACTCATTCAAAAAGATAAGGTTAAAGCTCATTTCTAAATACATGAACTCTCTAGTGGCATTCATTTCCAAACTGACTCCCAGCAAATCTTAAGACTGAGGCTGATGCCTCAATCTCTGTATAAGTTTCACATTTACATACTTTTAAAAGAATAGCTTTCACTGAAAAGGGGTTTCAGAGCAATGTCTGAGAAATACTGAGGATAAATAACTATAGTGCTTTGAATGGATGCTTGCTTGGTACTAGGGCTTTTCTTTCTGAAGGGATCTTGGAGACTCTTGTGTTTGAAACATTCATGATTAGCAATAATATCATAAGCACACTGGTGTCAGACATAAAAATTTCACTGAGAATGGAAAGATTATGGAAGATGGAACCCATCAGCAAGATGTTAGTTCTTGAAGTTAAGGTTAAACTAAGGCTAGAATAGCATTAGAACATTTGTTAACTCAGCAAGTAACTTAAATCAACACACCTTGGTCGAGATGTTTAGAAGTTTCATTTTCTAACTGAGTATTGTCGAAGGTATGAGGAACAAGGCATTAAGATTTCCATTAGCATCTCTACTGAGGGATCCTTGAAACTTTTTCCACAGTTGCTCCCAGTATGTAGCATTAGTTGAAGATGACACGTAGCAGTTTTTAAGACTGCAATATTCATTAATAATATGCTAAAACCAGGATCACTTGCAATGATCCCCCTGATAAAATCTCCCTGTTCCTTCTCTTCTCCATGTTGAACAACCCCACCTCTCAGCCTCTCCTCATGTAAGAGAACCTCCAGTCCTTTAAACATTTTTGTGGCACTTTGCTGGACTCGCTCCAGAACATCCATGTCTCCTCTGTATTGGAGAGCTCAGGACTGGACCTAGCACTCCAGATGTCTCTAAAGGGCTGAGTAGTGGGGAAGGATCACCTCCCTTAACCTGCTGGCAACACTTTTCCTCTTGCAGTCCAGGAAGCTGTTGGCCTTCTTTGCTGCAAGGTGACATTTCTGGCTCATGGACAAATGGTTGTCCACCAAGACCCCCGGGTCTTTCTCTGCAAACCTTCTTCCCTGCCTGTTAGACACCAGCTTATCTGGTGCATGGGGTTATTTCTCTCCCAGTGCTGGACTCAGCATTTCACTTTGTTGAATTACATGAGACTCTTTGACCATTTTTCCAGTCTGTTGAGGTTCCTCTAAATCACAGCTATGTGGAGTACAAAGGCTTCATCCCAGTTCTCTATAGAGTGCAAACATGCTATGAATGTACTCTGTCCAATCATCCAGGTTATTAATAAAGATATTAAACAGTGTTGGCCCCCAGTATCGAGCCACTAGTGACTGGCCTCCAGCTGGATTTCACGTCACTGATCACAACCCTCTGAGCCCAGTGGTTCAGCCAGTTTTCAATCCATATTACTGTCCACTTATCTTATCCACAGACAGTCTTGAAAGCCTTACTAAAATCTCCCCTTATCCCCTTAAGCCATTTCTCTCCCCGTATCCACTGAGCCAGCCATTTTCTTGTGGAAGACTATGAAGTTCATGAGGCATGACTTCCCCTTTGTAAATCCATGCTCACTACCCCAATGACCTTCTTTCCCTTTATGTGTTCGGAAAAGGTTTCCAGGTTTATTTACTCCACCACCTTCCCACTGACTGAGGTGAGGATGACTGAACTGTAGTTGTCTGGACCTCACTTCTCGCCTTTACTGAAGTTAGGGGTGACACTTGCTTTCACAGAATCACAAAATGTTTAAGTTTGGAAGAGACCCCTGGTGGTCATCTGGTCCAACCTCCCTCCTCAAGTAGGCATACCTAGAGCAGGTTGCCCCAGTTGCTTTTTTTCAGTCCTCAGGAACTCCCTTTGATCATGATGACCTTTACAAGATAGTTGGGCGTGGCTTCACAGTGACAAAAGACAGCTCCCTCAGCACTTGTAGGTACATCCTATCAGACCCCAGGGATTTGTGTATGTCCAGTTCATTTAAATGATCCCTAACCTGATCCTCCTCCATTGTGGGTAGGTATTCCTTGTCCTGAACTTTTGCACTGTTCTCAGGGACCTGTGATCTCTATAAGATCATAACCTTGCAACTGTGCACAGATCTCTAATTCCTCTTGCTTTTTTCCCCATGCTTTGTGCCTAAATGTGGAACCCCCGAAGATGGGCTCCCAGTCAGGCTGATTTTCCAGAAAAGGTACAAGATCTTCCCCCATCATGCAATCATGTGGGCATTTCCTTATTTATGCACATATGCTTAACACTGGCTTCCTTCAGTCCAGTATTGCTGATTATAAGGTCTCTCTTGTACACATGATCCATCATCCTTTATTTACCATCCTAATCTACCACATCCTCACACAGTTGTTGGTTATCATCCCCCTCCTGTGTCGTTCCTAGTTTAAAGATCTGCTCACAAGGTTGAGAGGCCTGTCGGTGAAGGTGTTTCTTCCCCACATAGTCAGATGGATCCCAGGCAGTGATCCTTAAAGAAGATCCAATGTTTGCAAAAGCTGAGTTTCTGCTGTCAGCTTTTCAACACCGGCTATTTAACCAGTTGTTAATGCAGAGGATTTTCCTCCTCTTCCTCAGGCCTTCCTCCCTCACCAATAAGACTGAGCATAATACCTCCTGGGTCTCTCTGCCTTCTACCCTTGCCCTCGGTGCAGTCACCCTATTCAGTCACACTCAGTATGGCCTGGGTCTCCCCTGGCAGTACTCCAATCTAGTACCAGTTTGGAGGATCAACATGGAGTGATGGTCTGAGGGCTGGACAAACCTCGGCAGCCTCTCCACAATGTCCCAGATTGAAGCATCTGGCAAACAGCAAATCTCCCAGGTTAACAAGCCAGATGAGCAGACAGTGGCCTCTGTTCCCCACAGCAGGAGGTCTCCCATTGCTGTTATTCACCCCTTCCTCATAGTGCTGCTATGTGGGTCAAGCTCAGCTAACTCAGCAGCTTTAATGGACACAGCCTTCTGGTGCCAGAAATCATGAGCTTCTAGCCTCTGCCATCCTGGGAGTCTCCATTCCCCAATTCAATAAGCACAGGCTCTGCCTGCCCCTCCTTCAATGCAGGTGAGGGCTCAGGCTCTTGTATCCTGCAGGATCTCAGAGAAGATACAGCCAATCTCTTTCCATCCCTGACGCTGCACAGCCTGTTGACCTCCTCCTGCAGCTTCCCTGCATGGTGACACAGATTCTCTCCAGTATTCATGTCCGGCAGGCAAGGAGCCCGGCATCCCTGGCCCCGGAATCAGCAAAAGATCCCAGGCATCCCTGCATAGTAGTTGCTCCAGTGGGTGCCGGGGACTGTACTCTGTGGCATGTTACTACTGCTACTAGGGAGGTGTATACTGTACTCAGCAGAGTTTTCCTGCTCCCTTCTGCACAAACAGTTGTCCCTGTGAGATCCATGCTAGGCACAGCATTTATATCATTTGCTGAAACATTGCTGGCCCTCCGTAATCAGGAGTCAGCTGGAACGAAAGCTCACCATACCCTTTGATCGAGTTTCTGGAGAAACGGCAAGCCGCCTTTTAAGGAGGGATCTGAAATTAATAAAACCATCCAGAATAGCACCAAAAGTCACTCACTTTTGGTTCAAAATCAATTAAAATGGAATAAATTAGTGTGAAAGTAGTCGTGATACTCACCCACAATAGAGAATAGAAATACGAAAGAGAGAAAAAGAGAGGGTTGATCATTAAGAATTGTTGCTGCTCTAGGAGGGCAATAACATTGCTTTAGCATTGCTAATCAAAAGTAGTTGAGCCATAACGTTAACACACTAATATTTACAATGTTTGTAACTTTTGCTTTAATTTTGAAAGCTTTCTATCTCTTTATTTTCTATCACTTATTGTCTTACATGATAGTAACCTTCCAAAAATCATTTATAAAAACTAGGCTGATTTTGAATCCTGTTAAATAATGCTAATTTGGTGTTCTCTCTTACACTAATGCTTTGCCAGCAGTTTAATGTTTGTGGAGCAAATGAAGAATTTCTAAACAGTGCCAGAGGGGCATCATGTTAATTCTTTGAGAAAGAAAAGCCTTACAATTTTAGTATGCCTCAAGCACCACTGGTTTATGATAAGGTCTTTGTAGAAGTGCAATAAAGATGATGGCTTAGTTAAAATACTATCAATATACTTGGTTAGGAAATGAAAACCTCAGTCTTCCATGCATTGTATTCAAATGAGTGAATCTTCCTATTTTCCCTTCAAGAATTTCAATGTATACATGCCAAATCTGTTATGATGATTTTATTTAGCTATCAGTGTGTTTGAATGTAGAAATATTGCTGGGATTAAGAGTCAGCCCTCTCTGAAAGAATCCTGTTCTGAGAGGAGGATGAATATATATTGGGATGAACAAATACCATTGCAGATATATTTTCAAATTCAAGTGCAAATACAAATGTCCAAGCTCATACAAAACATGCAAAATAATGTTCTACTAAATGTCTTCATGCTTTCTGAAGAGAACCAATAATACTCAAATCTGAATAGATTATTAAATAAATAACAAGATAAGAGTAAATTAAAATACTTTTTGCAGATTTTGTGATCCATCACATGTTCTTTGCTTATTAGTTTCAGCGAAAGGTGCTAAAAGCACGTGGCACTAATATAAAGCAGGCAGTGCATAGTTTACTTTCCAGTGTCTGCTTTTGACTGCAATAGGCCACCTGAAGTGTATGCAGGTGGTAGGTGCAGAGGGAAAACAAGGATTTATTTAACTGTCCAGGAAAGAGGAGTTTAATTATCTTTTTGTGGATCTCTCATCATGTTTGTAAAATATGGGTGTAAAGTAATTTGAACAAAGCTGAGCAACAACACACCAGCAGCCTTGTAACAGGAGCTTTAGATATTGCAGTATGTTATGCATCATCATTTTTTCTTCCCAAAATCTAAAGCAAGGCATAGCTTTGTATCCCTGCTAATAAGGCCCTGGACGCATTCTGTATGACAATGTGTATTTTAAATACACATTCAGGGCTGGAAATTATATGTATACATTTATATATAAAAAAGTGAATATTCTAAGGGCAGATATGACTGTCCTCATTTTAAAAGCTTCTTTTGCCCACAAGAGCATTTTTTTTTTTTTTTTCCAGGAAGTGGGGTACAGGGTTTCAGACAGAGATGATAGAGTGAAGAGTGATGTTTTTCTTTCCTCTGGTCACCTCAATGCAGTAAATTTTAGTTATGTTGATTTGTATTTCCAGGTCACTTGAATGCTCAAAAAAATCCCAATCCTGATATATCTAAAACACTGCTGAGGATTTTTATAGTTTTTGTCATGACTCCCTATAATATTTTTTAAAGTCACTTAAACAGTCAGTTACAATATGACTTGTCTGTATCCTGATGTTTTCCACAGATGATGTTGGCTCACAGTCATTCATTTATAAAAGTATTAAGTCTTCGGTCAGATATTGAACCTGGATGTTATGTTGCTAACAGTTCCACTGGCTCCTACAAATGTTGCTGTTATCTTCCTGACTTCTCTGGTGTCATACCTTTGACCTTCTATTTACTGGGTATATTATAATGATTCTGCTACTGTGAGGTAACCGCTACTGCTAGTCTCCAGATATTGTCAGGTATAATGTTCTTCCAGATGACAGTGGGGACAGTATTTTTCTGTGACAAGATAACGATTTTATTTTTTCTCCTTTTATTCAAGGACTTTCTGTGAACCAGAATGACAAAATTAACATCTGAAGAGCAGGATTCTTTTTTCTTTCTTTCTTTTTTTTTTTTTTAATGTCCCATTAATCTTTGTGAGATGAATGCTTGGCAGAATCTGAAGACATAGTATGCTAAAACAGGGATAGTTATAATATTAAAATAAAATCTATTCAATATGTAATGCTCTTTAAAAACATATATGCAAACATATATGAAGAAAGCAAGTACCATTAGGTCCATTTTATATACAGTGCCACAGATTAGAGAATCAATTGGACCTGCTGAAGTTTGTGCATAGAATTAAAAAAAGTTTAAGATCATAGAATCATAGAATCATTTAGGTCAGAAAAGACCTTTAAGATCATCAAGTCCAACCATCCACTTAGCAATACAAGTCCACCACTAAACCATGTCCCTAAATGCCACATCCACACATCTCTTAAATACTTCCAGGAATACTTCACCACTTCCCTGGCAGCCTGTTCTAATGCCCAGCCACCATCCCTGTGAAGGAATTCTTCCTGATATCCCATCTGAACTTCCCCTGGTGCAACTTGAGGCCATCGCCTCATGTCCTATCACTTGTCACCTGAGAAATGAGACTGAAACCCTCCTTGCTGCAACCTCTTTTCAGGTAGTAGCAAAGATCAATGAGGTCTCCCCTCAGGCTCCTTTTCTCCAGACTAAACAGCCCCAGTTGCCTCAGCCACTCTGTTTTCTATTCCATTTACCAGCTTTGTTGCTCTTCTCTGCACATTCTCAAGCAGCTTTCTACCTTTTCTACCTGGAATTCAGTACTTCAGAGGATTAGACTCTACTCTTAGCAATAATTTGTGCTATGCCACCCCTTCCTGTTGTAGCTAGATACGGCTAGTTTTAATATTTCTTCTCTGTTTGTCATCTAGGAAAGCTCAATGAGCACAAAGTAGCAATCAATTAAAAGTAAATAGGTATCTTTGACAGCTTAAAAGAGTCCCAGAGAGGATGACAGGAAAATGGTACAAGACAATAAATAATTTATAGCTGGAGAAAATTAATCAAGAACCCCCAATTCCCTCTGTCCCCACACACAGGTGCTCAATTACAGTACCTCTAAGAAGAGGCAGGAGACCAATAACCAAACATCTGTGACATAAATGAATTTAACTATTAGGGAAGAAAGTATTGAAACATATAAACACACTGAAGTAACCAAACCAAATTACAATACAGTGTACATTTACTTTGTATAATGCCTTTCATTATATCATTTCCCAGAACTCTTCGCATAATTAAATACAAACGCTATAGAGTATAAGTGAAATACAGCAGTAGTAGAGAGATCTTCTAATGGAGGCAGGGTATTCAATCAGAAGCTAATTCATAGAAGTGAAAAAAAAAATTAGAAAAACAGAGATAGAGGAATTCAGAAAAGTTAGTAAGTTAGGCCTTATTATTGGAGCATTAAAATGAATGTAAGTTATTGCATTGTCTTCAGTGGAAGAAGACGACACTCTGGAGGGTAACGAGCAGTTTGCCAAAGGCACTGGAAGCATTGATGGAGAAGGGTAAAGACAATGATGATGACAGTGACTGGTCAAAAAAGGGAACAGGAAGAGGAGTAGATAGATATGTGAGGTCCCCAAAGTATTTTGGGAACAGTTGCCTGTCTCATTACTGGTTTCCTTCATTTTGATGCCTGCATAATGCAGATGAAATAAGTCAATTGAATTAACAGACCTATCCTAGTTTAAAGCACAGAAGGGACACAACAACACAGCTCAAAATGGTTCCTAAAATGATTGTTGATCCATATACATGTAGGAATAGTCCTTTCTATTCCAGTTGTACTTCCGCTGTTTTATAAGGAAGAAGTGTGTGAATCCATCTGGAACATTTCTTGTGACTTTTGAGACTCCCAGGGCTAATTCAGTGCATTGCTCAGCTGGTTGCTTCAATGTTAAAACACAGTGTGGCAGCTACTACTGCTATTGAAGACCATTTCTTGTTTGACTCCAGACAAATCACTTAGGTAATAGCTTAGATACATAGTTCAATTTACTCAGCTATTTTGATTTTTCGTTTTTGAAAAGACTAATCAATATGGTAGTCATACCTATAGTGTTTTTTTTTTTAATAAATCTTGTCTTTATATAGATATACATATATGTGTAACAAATTAATTTCAAAGCTCATTTCCTAATACCTCACTGTATTTTTAGATGATGCCATCTATGATTCTACTTCAATATTATTTTGGGCAGATTCTTCAAAACTGTTTCCACAAGACTCAGTGATCTGCCATTTTTACTTTCCATTGATACTTCTTTTTCCAAAATACTTTTTCCTACTACTCTTCTATTATTTATTTATTTTTTTTTAATCAGTAACTGTGTAGAGGTGGACAATTCACTTGTATGGTGAAAAACACATTTTTAAAATTTCTTTCTAAGGATCCCAGAATGTATCTTTTTTTTTTTTTTTTTTTTTTTTCTCATTACATCTTATAAAACTATTATTTTCCTCTCCTGCAAAATAGGACTTTACTTCTTGTCATCATAAGCCTACCGTTGCTGTACTGATGTAGTCATAAGATTTATTTCTGTACTATTCAGCTCATGAATCTCACTAATAGATTCATTTGAACCAAAAGGGATTATGACCTGTAGCTGATGAAGGTACAAGGCCTGATTGCCTATTGTTTGAAATAAAAAATAGTCAATTAAAAATGTACAGAAAAGAGATAAACAACTATTAGAACATGCTATTTTTGCAGAACATGGATGACCATCCAGGACGCAATTCAATAGTGCACGAGTCTCCTACATCTAAATGCAAATCCTAGACAATTATTAGTAGTGTTTTTTTGTTTTTGTTTTTGTTTTTAAAGCACTTTCACTAGTTGTGTTATTATTTTCTACAGGCATTTTTTATTTCTTTTATTTACAAGTAGAACTTAAGTACATAGCTGTCTCCATATCTCCTTTACTTCTTCAGCATAATTCATTTATTTAAACTCCCTCAGCAAGTTTGCTGATGACACCAAGCTGAGTGGTGTGGTCGATACACTGGAGGGAAGGGATGCCTTCCAGATGGACCTAGACAAGCTTGAGAGGGCCTGTGTGAACTTCATGAAGTTCAAGAAAGCCAAGTGCAAGGTGCCGCACTTGGGTTGGGGTGATCCCAAGCCCAAATACAGGCTGGGTGGAAGAATGGACTGAAAGCAGCCCTGAAGAGAAGGACTTGGGGGTGCTGGTGGATGAGAAGCTCAACATGAGCCAGCAGTGTGTGCCTGCAGCCCAGAAAGCCAACTGCATCCTGGGCTGCATCAGAAGAAGCATGACCAGCAGGTCGAGGGAGGTGATTCTCCCCCTCTACTCTGCTCTCATGAGACCCCACTTGGAGTACTGCGTTCAGCTCTGGGGCCCCCAATATAATATATTACAGCAAGTCTAGAGGAAGGCCACAAAGATGATCAAAAGGCTGGAGCACCTCTCCTGTGAAGAAAGACTGAGAGAGTTAGGGTTGTTCAGCCTGGAGAAGAGAAGGCTCCAGGAAGACCTTACAGTGGCCTTCCACTACCTAAAGAGGGGACCTACAAGAAAGCTGGAGAGGGACTCTTTATCAGGGATTGTAGCATTAGGACAAGAAGTAATGGCTTTAAACTAAAAGAAGGTAGATTTAGACTAGATATAAGGAAGAAATTCTTTACTATGAGAGTGATGAGGCACTGGAACAGGTTGTCCAGAGAAGTTGTGGATGTCCCCTCCATGGAAGTATTGAAGACTGAGTTGGATGGGGCTTTGAGCCATCCTGTCTGGTGGGTCGTATCCCTGTCCAGGGCAGGGGGGTGTTGGAACTATGTGATCTTTGAGGTCCCTTCCAACCCAAATCATTCTATGGTTCTATATTTAACTGTTTCAGTAGTGTCAATGATTTTTTTTTTTTTTTTTTAATTCTGGGTAATACATAACTCTTAACCTTCTGAATGTGGATATACGTATACTGCATTTGTTTCATTTAAATTATATTTTTAAATTTCATCAACCTTCCTGTAGCTCTTGCCTTCACGTTGAAGAGCATGCAGTTATCAACTAACTTGGCTTTAATGAGTTAACAGTAAATCAATTTTGCCGATTTCATCACATAGCAAAAATCAAAAGCATCTTTTAAATTTATTTGGCATTTTCGAGCAAAGTTTTGATGCCACTCAGAATGAGAGAATCAGAGAATCACAGAATGGTTGGAAGGGACCTCTGGAGGTCATCTGAACCAACCCTTCTTCTCAAAGAGGGCTACCAGGAGCAGGTTGCCTAGGACCATGTCCATGTGGCTTTTGAAGATCTCCAAGGAGGGAGACTCCACAGCCTCTCTGGGCAACCTATGCCAGTGCTCAGTTACACCCTCAGAGCAAAACAGTGTTTTCTGATGTTCAGAGGGAACCTCCTGTGTTTCAGTTTGTGCCCACTGCCTCTTGTCCTGTCACTGGACAACACTGAAAAGAAACTGTTTCTGTCCTCTTTGCATCCTCCCTTCAGATATTTGTATACATAGATAATATACCCCTTGATTCTTCTCTTCTCCAAGCTGAACAGTCCCTGCTCTCTCAGTCTTTCCTCATACGAGAGATGCTCCAGTTCCTTGATCATCTTGGTGACCTTTTGTGGGATTCTTTCCAGTATGTCCGCATCTCTCTTGGACTGTGGAGCCCAGAACTGGACACAGAACTCCAGGTGCGACCTCATTAATGCTGAGGAGAGGGTAAGGATCACCTCCCTCAACCTGCTGGCAATACTTTGCCTAAGGCAGGCAGCATACCATTAGCCTTCTTGGCTGCAAGGGAACGCTGCTGGCTCATGTCCAACTTAGTGTCCAGCAGGACCCCCAGGTCCTTTTCTGCAGAGCTGCTTTCCAGCTGGGTACCCCCAGCATGTCCTGGTGCCTGGTGTTGTTCTTCCCCTGGTACAGGACTCTGCACTTCTCCTCGCTGAGTTTCATGAGGTTCCTGTCATCCCATTTCTCCAGCCTGTCCAGGCCTCTCTGGATAGCAGCATGACAATCTGGTGTATCAGCCACTCCTCCCAGTTTCTCTGTGAGAGAATAGGAGACACTGTCAAAGGCCTTACTGAAGTCTGGGATGACAATATCCACTGCTCTTCCCTAATCTAGCAGGCTGGTCATTTCATTGTAGAAGCTTATCAAGTTGGTTGAGCACATCTTCCCTTTGGTGAATTTATGCTGATGACTCCTGATAATTTTCTTCTCCTTTATGTGCCTGGAAATGATTTCCAGGACTAGCTGCTCCAACACCTTTGTAGGGATTGAGGCTGACTGGCCTGTATTTCTCTGGGTTTTCTTTCTTGCCCTTCTTGAAGACAGGATTGACATTTGCTTTCTTCCAGCATTTGGGTGCTTCTCCCAGTCACCATGATCAATCAAGGATTATCGAGAGTGACCTCACAATGACATCAGCCAGCTCCCTCAGCTCTCATGGGTGCACCCCATCAGGGCCCATGCACTTATGAATGTCCAGTTTGCTAAAGTATTCCTGGACCTGATCCTCTTCCAAGGTAATACTTCCTTACTTCATTCTTTCCCCCTGGTCTCTGGAAACTGGGATTCCTGAATGCTGATCTTACTAACAAGACTGAGGCAAAGAAGGCACTCACTACATCAGCCTTTTTCTCTGTCCTGTGTAACCAGGTCCCCTGTCTCATTCAGCAATGGGACCACATTTGCCTTAGTCTTCCTTTTGTCACCAATGTACTTATGGAAGCCTTTCCTGTTGTCTTTCACATCCCTGGCCAGTTGAATTCCATTTGGGCTTTCGCCTTCCTAACTTCATCCATGGATGTCTCTGTATTCCTTCCAGGTTACTTGTCCTCACTTCCACCCTCTCTACGCTTCTTTTTTTTTTTATCTGTTTGAGTTTGGCCAGGTGCTCATTGTTCATCCATACAGGCATTCTGGCATTTTTGCCTGATTTCCCATTCATCGGGAATGTGAAATATACTCACATATGAACTTAAGAACCTATCTATGCTTACATGTTTTTAGACATTTCAAATGACTGCTGAGTTACAGGTTTTTCTGCTTGTGAGAATCTTTCAAAATTCGTTGCCAAAATTCAGTTTCAAGGGGTACTAGGCACCTCAAACAAGACTCAGAAAGTCTCCAAAAATACATGCATTGTGTCTTAAGTGTATGTCCAGACCCTCCTCCAAATTTGCGTGGTGCCATTTTGAGTGATTTCTGCAATGCAGAAGAAGGGTTACTGCCATTTCATTACTCTTCTTGAAGCACTGATGGGCCAGGTGCTGGCATGGCCCTGAATTTGTCAAGTTCAAATCCTTTTTATATGTATATTCCAAAAGGTCCTTGGGGTGATGTCATATGGAGCAGATAAGTTGGTTTGGGCTATTTAGTAGAAGAGCTGAATACCACGTGCTGCAAGACACTTTGAATATGTACGGAGCTGATCAACAGATGTCTTAGGGCTCTTTTTAAGTTATATGGAGTGTAATGGTTTTAAACGCTACGGAATGCTTGCCAAAGAACATGCATGAGCCTTTCTGTGGACCCGCTCTCCACTGAGCAATGCAAATCTAGCCAGTATTACAATGTAAAGGAATCATTGCTTCGTATCTGCCTATAAGTAGAAAAAGTCTACAATAAAATGCTGTTGAATCTGCTTTCATTTAAAAGTCTGACTGGAAAAAAAAAAAAATTCCCTTCTCTCCTCACTCCCCTGGTAGTCAGAACAAACACTGGAGAAATAGAGAATCCCAGTGTGCCTGATCCTTTAGCACAAAGAAGATGAAACCCAGCATTGCCAACTGCTAGGACTGCATCCTAAAATCTCAATTTACAGCATAGGCATCAAAGGGTGAGTCAAGTGGAGTTATGTAGAAATATGGATCTCCATGACAGTAGTGATACTGTACCACTGTACAACTGTAACACTGCAGTGCCACAGGAAACACATAACATCATGGGTAGCATTCTCAGGAAGCAATGCTCCATTGTCCAGTTGTTCAAGCAGTCCCCTGCCAGGGAATCATCACAGGTTTTTGTCTATCAGCTTTTGTTTATGTATTTTATATGGAATAGTGACTGGACAAACCCCACAAACAATTCTGCATGAAGAAAAGAAAATTCCTTAAGATTCAGGAGGGCTTAGCCCCGCGTTTTTCTCATGGCAAGTACTGTTCCTTCTTCCACAATATAAATGTTGAACTTTAAGCCCTATCATTTGAAGTAACTGCAATTGCAGTCTAGACTAGAGGAAAGGATTTCAGACCTGAATCCAGAACAAAGAAGGGTGACCAGGTTTTTGAGGACTGAAGTTCCAGACAACACACTGGATTCCAGACAGGTTTAGTGATCAGCATTTCCTCATGACTTATTTTTGGCTTCTTGTTCATCATGTATTTTTTTTTCTTTACCCTTCTGAGATGCTCTTCATGCCTTGTACACAAGTTATTTGTGTTAAACTCTGAGATTTGAATTTCATTTTGTGTACCAGGCATAAAAATGAAGTACTACAGTGTAGCTAAGCTAGGTAGTCATTTAAGTCTAGTCCTCAAATTAGCAGATACCCTGCTTTCCCCCAGAAAGATCATATAGCAAAAAATATTACATAGCCTTTTCCAACACAAGTCTATATGCAGACTTTATCTTCAAAACAGGTGTTTGCATCTAGGTCTCAGTAAATTGGGTTACAATGAAAAGGAAGTAGTACAGAATAGATAATCCACACAATATTTTGTGGATTTAGACAATGCCCCTCTGTTTCAAAAGTGTGATTCATAATATCCAGTTTGTATATTTGAACTTATTAAATTACAGTTTGACTCATCTGCTTGATAGAATACGTGTTTCTGAGTTGATTAGGAAACAGGTTTTATTCTGAGAGCTTTTCTGCCACCTCTTCAACATTTCTCATCAGCTAATAAATTTCAAAGCTTGATTTAAATTGCATGATTCAACAATATGAATCCATACTTAAGATTTTTCAATTAAAATTCTAGAATTAGCACCAGCTGTAGTTTGTTCTGTTTACTTTGAATAATCTAGATGTCCCATACTATCAAGTCTAGTTTTAACATCATGATGAAAGGGTACAGATTTTCTTCTTTGGTGGATAATTTCTGTATTATTTTTTCAGCCTACAGTCAGCCTAAATTATGCCAGTTTCTTTTGTGCTTGCTTTAAGGAGCTTATAAAAGCATTGTAGGTCATAGAGTAGAACTGCTCCATTCTTTTTTTACAGAAATAATATTAAAAGACAACAAAATCAATCTTTATATCTTTGAATACTTAAAGCTGTGTTCTGTCACAAGTGTAAAACCAACCAACCAACCAACCAACCAAAAAAACAAAAACAGAAATGAAGTCAATCTAGGAAAAAAGTTTGTCTTGCTTTTCACCAAGCAACTTTTAAACTGAGCTATTTCAACACAATCTGGTTCCCTCTCATTCATCTCAGCTATGAGAAAGTTCCTTATTTCTCTCATAAGTTGTTGGGTTCCATTTATATTTTAAATTCCTAATTTTGTATGTTTTTCTCTGCCTGGTTTACCGTGTTATTCAGATATTTCTTCCAGTGGAGCTTGCTCAGTCGCTTTTGAGAAAAGGCCAAGTCTTCTGGGGCAGGAGTATATCTGGTCCAGAGTAAAACTAGCATAACAAGGCATAAAGGAGAACTTCCTCTCTTAGCTCCAGCTACTTCAATTATTTACAAATATCATTATGTTCACATACTAAGTTATAACAAATTAATAACTTAAATATACTTTTTGTTAGAATAGTTCACACTTATCTGCAAATTAGTTAATTCTCATTTGCTTTACTTCTGATCATTTGTGATCATTGTGAGTTTAGAGCCTAAATTTGCTCTATGACAAAAATATTTTTTTAATTGCCAAAAAATAATGGAAGAATTATCTTACATTTTCATTTGTGAAAGAAGACTGGAAAAGATATGGTTTTTTTCTTCCAAGAATCTGAAAAGAAGAAATCTCTGAAAAACAAAAAGATTCTGAAACAGGAATCTCTATAGGTGGAGAAAATTCTACTCTCAAATATTTTTTTTACTGCATAAACCACTTTTTCTGTATGTAGAAACATTTCTTTTTGATATCGCAAATATTTTTAATTACATGCATCTCCATTGTAGCAATAGCTAATATAATAAGCTGTACCTATGTTACCTGTAAGTGACAAGATTCAGTAGTGTGGTTCAGTGTTTTCAAAGAGACTAGCTTTTTAGATAACACAGACCTTCTGCTTTCTTACTTAAGAAAATTAAAACTGTATTTTTAAAACAACTTTACTTCAGTGTTCTCTAAAATGGCATTTCGTTAAATTACATTGTCTTAAGAACTCTGTCACTTAACATCACTGGAAGCCTTTGAAAGTCTCTGCTGTGTTGACCAAACGGTTATTCATGGAGTAAGGGACAAATTAAAAAAAATGATTTTTTTTTTGTCTGAAGTGATTGTAGAAGCAATTTTCTGCTTTTTGTTTGTGTTTGTCTAACACTGAGTGCGTATTTTGGATACAGTCTGGCCATGGCACGATGTTGCTGTCAAGCCAGTAATCAAGACAGCATATTTTGGAGGAAATGTCTACATATAGACTTTTATTGCAAAAGACTGAGTAATCTGCTGTGTGTGTGATCTTTCTGGGGGAAAGAAGGGTATTTACTCATCTGATCACTGCGCTCCAATTTCACAGAATTGCACATAATCACAGAAGGGTTGGGGTTGGAAGGGACCTCTGGAGATCATCTAGTCCAACTCCCCTGCCAAGCAGGGTCACCTAGAGCACTTTGCACAGGATGGCATCCAGGCGGGTTTTGAACATATCCAGAGAAGGAGACTCCACAGCCTCTCTGGGCAACCTGTGCCAGAGCTCTGTCACCCGTATGCTTACATATTGACTCCTCCAGCAGCAGCAGCAGCAAGAACAGCTGAATGGCATTTACAGATTTCTCACCCCACTACTTCTGCCATAGTTCATTTCTTCTTATCACCAACTTCAGTGTGCCCTGGCCTCTCTATAAGCAGACAGATAAATTATTCTTCCCCATAGTAGACTGTAGCTGTTCAAGGAGATACATTTCCTACTACAAAGACATCATCTTCCTCAGATGTAACATACAGAGTCAGCTTGCAGCACAAAACTCCAGCTGTCTTACTAAAACTATGGGGATGGATTAATTTTTCCTCCCTCTAAATCAGATAGAGCTCACCAGGGAACTCATTATTTTTGAGGGTCCTTTGAGGGTTTTGTTATATTGGATTTCACCTTGCTGATCCACTCCATCTCTGCCATCAATATGGTGAAAGGATTGGTAATGTTTTGTCCTGTTTTGTTTTTTTTTTTCTTTTTTTCTTTTTGTCTCCTTATGACATGACTGAAACTCTGAAAGTTTGTTTTGAGAAGAGAAAAAGCAAAGGACAATTTTTCTGAGGTTTATAAATGTTAGATTCCAAAATGTAGAGTTTCTTCTTGAGTAGGGATAGGCAAAAAGTCAAAATTTGCTCCTGAGTGCCCGATGCTTATGTGAATAAAAATATGAGGATCTTGACCGAATTAAAAAGTGGGGATTTTGGAATCTGAATACACATCCAACTTTACAGATGGACTTGCAACTATGATGGGACTAGCTCAAATCCCCAAAATACAACGTCTGAACTTTGTAAGGGGAACGAAATCCAGATCTGGATTTGAGTTTAGCTGCTGGAGTCCATCTGTATTTTGAAATCATATTACATGAGTGTGTGGGGTGCATGTGAGAGTGGAATACTTGATGAGAACTGTTATCAACCTGAAACAAAATACATTTTATGAACATGTGTGCTCAAAGAAAAACTTGACAGGTGGCACCCTAATGGGAGTTTGAACCTGCACGAATTTGCCACCTCTAACCACCACACTGTTTGTAAAAACAAACTGACAGACCTGACTGGCTTTGCTTGACACAGCTTAAAGCAGGGCATTGTTTCAGAGTGCATTAGCATACACATGCAATGGCAAGACACGCTTGATTTCAAGTTTTTTTGTTTCTGCTTTTTTTTTCTTTCTTTTTTTTTTTTTTCTCCTTTCTTGTCACTGATGGTGCAGAACCTGCTCCTGCTCATCATTCTCTTTTAATCTGGCCCAGTGATGAAACAGACAACTGGGGCAAGCTTGGCAGTTGAAGGATCCAGATGCTAAACTCCAGGATTAATTTCTCTAGCAGAGGCATCTGGGAGACAGATCCTCTCCCCTGACTTTCCTGGCAGCTTGGTTTAACCCCCAGCAATCCAAAAGGCTCATTTTTGTGTTAGACTGGGAGTTGTTATTCTGGCAGGTAAAGGACTGCCAGATTGCCTTTGTCAAATGAAGGAATTTATATTTAAATATCAGTGCCTCATTTTTCTCAGGTTTGGGAGCTCAGTCATTGAAGACCTCTGTATTCAATAATGTTACTTTCCTCTGGCATCTTCTTCAGAATGTGATAAAAGAATGAAGTTCACATTAGCAAGTGAGAACAATGAAAGGGAGGAAAAAAATCCAACAGAGATATAGTGACATTAAAACAGGGAAACACAACTCTGATCCATGAAGGGTGACAATCAAAGTAGCTTTATTGGTGTAGAAATGTAAAATCTGTGTAAATGAGATCAGATCAACATTATTTGACCTTAGCCTGTTGCTTTTTCTTCTTTTTCTTTCTTTTNTCTTTTTCTTCTTTTTTTTTTTTTTTTTTTTTTTTTTTCTTGAGAAATGATCTTCTTTTATACTTTATGACAGGGAAATAATCTGCAACAGAACAGCAGAATGAAGAAATCTTGCATTCTTCCAGTAAACCTTTTCCCCCTGCAGCAGTAGTACTTCATGAAATTAAGCCCTGAATATTAAACTCATTTCAGCTTTTACATCATGTATACTGTCGTTGCATTGACTATCAGTCATCAAAAGCCCTAAAGCTGTATAAACACAGTATGGATTTCCAGTGATATTATGAGAGTAATGCACTGGCTTTTTAACATAACTTATTTTTATTTTTAGTGAGCGATACAGGTTCAAGATGCACCACAAATATATATAATTTCACAGCAATTTAATTAGGAATAGAATTAAGGTAACAAATGAGATTGAAAGTGTAACTACCATAGAAAAATACTTAACAACACCTGTATGTAATAGAGTGAATGCTCAATTTCACATTTGAAACCAGTTCCTTTTATATGACCATATGTAAACTAACAGTATGCACTTTTGTAATATCACATCAACTACTGGTTAAAACAACAACAATGAAAAAAAGCCCCAAATATAGCCTGCATCTCAAAAACAGGCAGGGTTATGTTCAAATATTTTTTCCTCTTCCTGCTAATGGGTCATTCAAACTCATTTTACAACTTCTATTTATGAATACTTACTTTAAAGGAGGAAATTCAGCAAGCTTTGTGGAACAGTGGGAAAAACTGAAAGTCCCCAGTCAGCATTGCCAGCACAGAGACAGAAGGTGATCTTAAATGTTACATTTATATTAAAGAATTATTCTGCTGCCTCTAGAAGCATTCTTGACCAAAAGAGCTCCGGGAACACTCTAGGGGAGAAGAAAAAGAGTTAGAATCAAGCTCTGGCAGAGGAGAGAGAAAGCTACAATTTGGGATTACTCCTTTGCCTTCCTGGGTGGGTATATTCTACCTAGAATGTGGAAATAAATCTTATCTTGAAGGCAGTCAGTGAGTTTATGCTCGTTGTTTCCACATTTGTGCTGTATCCATACTTCAGCTACCCTGCAGTCAAGATCACCTGGATTTTATTTAACAGATTATAATATTTTGTGTGCAGCATAAGTAGTGTGTCTGCTTATGTGTTGATCTGAGAAGTGATCTGAGAATTTTTTGGCTGCAATCAAGCTCTAATATGATGCCAAGATCCATGACCTACGGTTCACTGGTGGGGGCACAAGTCTTGGAGTTGTTCGTGAACAATCAATTACATACTCTTGATTAGAGAATTCTGGAGTATGGCTTTGGTCAAGGCCTTGTCAAGCAAAATAGAGCCAAGAAATGATGGATCAGCAGAGGGATTAAAGTCTGATCAGAAGAAATGCATTGAGGTGTCTCTGGGGATAATCAGACCTTTACTCCAATTAAGGAAAAGTCACCAGTATTATATATCTGAAAAGCACATGAATATTCTCTAACTTGTGTTCATGGCACCTTGTAAAATTAGCGTTTTCTTGCCCAGGGCAGGATCCTTTACAGCAAGTATGCTGCAAAGTGATATTAAGTCATCTGACTGCATCCCTTCCAAACACTGTCATCACGGGTGAAATCCTGACCCCACCAAAATCAAAGACAAAATTCCTACTGACTCTTGCTGCTATGATTACAGGGTTTTATGTTACAAACATATTTTATTTGATTTGTGATAGATAGGAAACTTTGCATATTGGGCTGAATGGGAGAAAGAAATGCCAATACTTCTGATTGAAAGGAGTTTATTTGTGAACTGTTTAGTTTTCTGTAATTTGTAGTTTTAGCAATCTGCAGACAGCCTCAGGTGGGAATTTTGGTGAGAATGGTGCCCCATGATTTTTAATTTTTAAGATATTTTGTCCTTTCCTTCAAAACTGCTGCAATTCACACGGAGTTGCTCTTTAGAGCAACCTGACTCTGTTATCAGAAAACTGGTAGAGAATAAAAGTCTCAGAAAGAACATTCCTCTTAAGGAGATCACTTCTATCAAATAAAACAAGAAAAAGCCTTGTCAGTTTTAAGTACCTTTTTCAGAATTTTTAACAGGAAGCATGAAGTCACTGTGAATGGTTCATCATGTCAGGATAGTGAATTATTCCAGTTATTTGCGTCACTGAAATAACTATATAGCACTGAGGTTTATAAAAAAAGGACACAGGTGGTGATATCACAGTAGAATTATTTAATTTAGTCATACCATTTTCAAAATAAGAATTTGAAGGTATGTTCTTCAATCATGTCATTAAGGCATATAATCTCGTTGTTTAATTTAGAGTTAGAGACTGTATGTTGTCTCTAAACAATGTTGATATTACGCTTTTATTCGTTTATATGTGTACTGATGATATCCTTGCTTGGCAAATTGCTACTGTGAGAGACTCTGTAGATCAATTTAATTTTCAGTAAAACCTTGCTACAAAAAAAAAAAAAAAAAAAAGCTAGCCTATGATTAATCCATGGAAGCTTGTAAAAGCTGTAGGAACTCTTCATGAGAGACATAAATTGCTTCTTTTATCAACATACATAAACAAATTGGTTTGAATAAAGGAACATTCTGAACAATAGAAAACAAACCAGTCATTTTTCATTGAAAAATGGTGAAATTTTATGCCAAACTGACATTTAACTTATCATACTTGTGTCTGTTGCTAAAATATTTGAGAATCTCAATATGTTTTCGAATTAGATGCTTGAAGGTATGGGGTTGTGTCATGCTGGTTGGAAATCAATAGCTCATCTGACAAAGCAGAAATACTGGATTACATTTATAGAAGTATTGGAAGGTATAGTGGCTAAACATGAATGAGCAGGCCTGAATTTTCTTTTGAAAGGAAGCCTTACACAACATCTCTGTGGTTGTTCAATCGGTTCTTCTAAATTTTTTATAATATTTTGTACAAAACCACTAAATAGTCTTTCCTATAGTCTTTCCTCTTCAAAACTTTCTCAAAATGAGATTTTTGAATTTCTGGTTGATAAAATAATATAAACAGGTATGCCCTTCGTACCTAGAAGCTGGATGCAACAGCCTAAGGCATGAAAAAAATCTGAAAGTTTTATCACATTCTTCAGTTTTATATTCCAGAAACTGAAAGGGCCCTTGGGTGTCAATTTTAACAGAATGTTCCTTCCTGAGTTGCACCTGGGAAGGATCATCAATGAAAAATGTTAACTTATGAAATATTTCTGAGCAAATAATTAAACTGCAGCTCCCTCTGTTCCATGGCTATTACTTGGACTGTGTCACCCTTTCACTCAACCAAATGCTGTTAAATATTATTTTGAGCTCTTATGCTCTAAAAATGCATTTTTCTTTAGTTCTCTTGAAATAAGGAATCAGCTGTGGAATGTGAAAGTAGAAGTATGTGAGATATGTATGGCATATTTTGTCCTAAGAAAGAAACATAAGGCCAACAGATCTGGCAAGCAGTCAAGCCACTTTCTTTGCCTTTTGAGCCTTGACACCATCTTTCTACACAACATCCTTTAGTAAACTTTTGAATTGAAGCTAGAGTTGAACACTTGGCAACAGAGATTGTGTCTTTTTGTGTCTTTTTGTTTTTTTTTTTTAATGTGCCATTATTAGTATTTGTGTTCCAGTAGTGCCATTTCTGTGGAGTGAACGTCTGTCTGAATAATATGGAATTGTACACTTATTTCTAACAAAATCTTTATATTAATCTAGATGAGATTTTTCATTTAATAAAAGATATATAATTCCATTACACATCAGATGAAACTAATAGATGTTAGGAGCCTGGGGTATAAGAATCCAAAGGTAAGCTTTTCAGCTGACAGAGGCAGCTTTGTCCTAATGATACCTTTCATAAATACATCTGTTTATAAAATTAGGTTTTTGCCCCCTCATTCCTATTGAAAACTGCTCCATAGAGTGAGTTCTCTGAGTTAGAAACCTTTTCTTAATTTCCAAACTAAATGCATTCATAGCCAGATAATATGCATTTGTTCTTGTGCCAAGATCATCCTTTAGTTTAAGTACTTATCTCTCTCTGGTGTTTACCGCTGATATATTTAAAGGGAACAGTCATAGCCTCCTCTGGCTTTTATGTTGTTATAAAACACTGGATGTTTATCTCAGGAGATGCTCTCCATAATCCTGATGATCCTACTAACCCTTATTTGTACCTGTTTTAGTATGAATGAATATTTTTTAACATGAATGACAAAAACTGTGCACAATAGTATATATAGGTCTTTACTAGTGCACTATACAATGGCATTTGTGATTTCCTTCCCGGAAATATTTGGTCTAATGCATCCTAAGATTGCCTGTTTTGCAGGTACATCATCTCCATAGCCCATAGTAATCCCATGATCAACTGAATGCAGTTCTTGCCCTTTCATTCTTTCAAACTGAGGAACTCCCATTTGATAGCAAGAAGTATTGTTATTCATTCCAAATTACACGACATTGTACTCTATACTATTCACTTCAATTTCTATTAGTATAATTGACTAAATGAAATTCTCTCTTCCAGTCCATATCTGTCACTTCTCCCTTGTTTCCTTTATCTGCTGGTCATTTAATATCATCTACAAAGAATATCTAGCTAGTCTATTAGACTGGCTATCATAATTTTAATAAGCTTGCTTTTCTTTTTTAATCTTATTTTCTGTTTACTTTTATGTCTTAACTTATGCTTCTCTTCAAATTAGTTCTAAATCAGTACATAGCAATAATTATCCAAATAACTTTTTTTTTTTTTCTCAATTGTGATGGTACTTTATGGCCTGAAAACAACAGATACACCCTTCTGAAAGAGTTAAAATTACATCAGATATCATTTCATCTTTCTGATAGAGATTATCCTGTTCCCCATCTTGAATGCATTGCATATCTAGAGGGATTTTTTTTGCATCTTACTTACAGTAATTTACATTTCGAGACCCTGATTTCTGTAAGCTAGCTTGCCTCTTCTGGAATGTTTAATGCCCTCAACTTTACTGAAAACTGAGGCAAAATATTAATTCAGTTTTGGGGTCATATCTAGATTATATTTAATCTCTTTCCTTGATCTATTTTTAATTATGTGGATAAGGAACTTTTCAGTATTTGTTTTAATATCCTTTGCAAAATCTAATTTATCTTGGCTTTTGTAGTTCTCACTTCTTCTCTAAACATATTGACCTGTAACACATAACTCTTGCTACTGATTAAACTCTTTTCTTTTTCTTGCAGCCTTACTGCTTTTCTCACTTTTAAAGACACTATTCATCCACTTAGATCTGAGGCTCTTTTCTACAAGTTTCCTTGACTTTGCTTGTAATGAAAATTGAAGAAAATTCCTGTACTTTTGACTAAGTCAGATTCTAAGCCTCTGCTACATTCAATTCCTCTCCTGCAAGTTTTCTCTTTTGAATTTAAACCTTAATTATAGAGGTGCTTTTATTTGGTTCCCCTTCGTTTCAGCTGTCACTCGCAACCACTTGATCCAAAGTTACACCACTTACAACCACTTTATAAAGAGTTTTTAATAGTAGTGCCTCATCTGAGTCTCTGCTATCATAGAATTCCTATTAGGAAATACAATTAATATGAATTCACATGGGTTTATCAGAAGTACACAGTCACCGCTTGTATATATAAGGATAATTTTGAACAGCTGCATTTCTACCACTGTTACAAGACTGATACTATTCTATTTTCTGTTGGTAGGAATGACCTGAGAAAGAAAGAAAAAAAAAAGAAACAAGGAAATGATCACTGGTAAAGTTTGGAGATGACAGAGTAACTGAAGGAAAACATCCAAGCAGTGGTGAAGAGAATGGATTACTGCCACAGCACTATCTGATCTGTCAGGGCAGACTGGCACTAGCAAAGAACATGTATTCTATTATGTCTCAAGGTAATATTTTGAATAAAATAACATAATTATACAGTCAAAAAAAAAAGTCCATGAAAGAAGAGAATAAATTACTTAAGATCTAGGACTAGATCTTAGCCTGAGTACTCTATCTCAAAGCTAATAGAAGAGCAGGGTCATTGACTGTTGCTTTAATCCAATGCTAATTATTCTGTGAAAAGTAGAATATCTTGTAGGAACGAGAGAGATCCTCTCTCATGAAACAGTCAAAATATGCAGGAACTGAATTTACAGGAAGGATTGTATCTTTCATATATCATGAAAGCTCAAAAAATAAACCAGCTAATAAAAAGACAGTAGTTATTATTTCTTCCTCTACTGGCTGAACTTTCTGAGATAAGATGGACCCAGAAAGGTAACAGCAGAAGACAGATTCAGGCTGTCTGATACCCATGTTTACGCTACTCATGTCTTCAAGGAGAAAAAATTCTTCCACTTTTTGTTGCTGTTATGTCAGGCTATTGAGTAAATCGTGTTCTCTTTTGGTCATTCTAGTTGTAGGTGCCTTAGAAACTTGTTTGTCTCTTCTGTGTTTACCTAGAGTGAGTCTCCTAGTCTTAGCTCAGCCATATACTTATTGCATAAAATTGAATGAGCCATCTAATGTCTTGCCTCAGATTTACACATGCGGGATGGTATAAATTATTTCTCTTTCTGCTCATAAAGTGATATTTTACAGTCTCTCTCTCTCTCTCTCTCTCCATCCTTCCACACTGCTCTCTTTATATTTTTCCAACAGTTAGATGATGACAATGTAATGCTCTTGGCACTGTTTTTTCTCCCAATATGTTTTACACATTACACTTTACATTGTAATCATTGAATAGAAACCAGGAATATCCCTTGAAAAAGGAACTAGATCACTGGACTCTGCTCTTACGTATTTTTGTCTTATTGGCACCTAAATTCTTGATTACAAAGGCTCAGTTTCATTAAATAGGAAAAGTATTTTCCTCTTTCCTTTTTTCTGTACAGCCACTAGGCTGTAGTCTGGAGCTGAGGGTTCTGGCACTTGGGATTGGATGTTTAATCTTGGGTCAAAATGGGTCTAGAATCCAATTTTATGTGTGAACACTTGAATCGAAAGGCTATGCCATAAAAGGCATACAGATAATCTCTTCCTTTTTATAAAGACCTTGTTTTAAGTGTAAGCTCTACTTAACTTTTTCAAAGGCTAACTAATGATTAGGTTCCGTGCTTCTCAGCCTAGATGGAAGTGCTTCATAACAGCCCTGACTTAGAGGTCTAGCCGGGGAAGGGACATGATTGCTAACACACCTCACAGACAGCATTTTTCTGTTGGAACATCCCTGAATTGAACAGGGAGTGGAAGTACTTCTCCCTGGGCTTTAGACTCCACCCCAGGTGTTACCATGCAGCAGATACAGGCTACTGGTGTAGGCTACAGATATACTGGATGTAACCTAATACGGAGAGGTAAAAAGAATGTTGTACAACATCTGAGTATGCACTTAGAGAGGATGTAGAATTTGTACAGAAGAAGTCTGTGAAAGCTGCTCTCAGAAAGGGGTGGGAGGGGCAGTCCATGCTTACTAATGCTGGTAGCATAGCTATTAGCCCAATGACACTCTGTGGGACTTAGATTTTTAGACTGGAAAAAATGGAAATGCATTCATTTTCTGTGTTTCATTTCTTAATTGGATCTCTACTGTCACAAAGGATTCTTATTTCTAAGTATGTGGTCTATTACATTTCTGAGAATGGCATTTTTTACATGGTTTGAAATGGGTGACTCCCCTCTTAAGACAGGAAAATGGTGGACTACATGCACTATCTATTTTACAACTGAAAGTGAAAGACTACCATGCTAGAATTTTTATGTCATGTCTTGATCTCTAGCTTACTCACACATAAAATGTACTTAGTCAAACATGTAAACAGCAAGTCAAGCAAAAAATCTCTTGCCAGACTCCTATTATTTAGTACCAGATGTATGTGAGACTCTTGTCCCCATCTGCCTGCTTCATCTTAGATATGAAAACATCATATTAATTGTGACTATCATATTAATTACATCTGATTATTTGGGACATGAATTACTGGATGTATCTCTCAGTGCAGGTGGCACAGTTTCCAATATGTTGAACTACAGAAATCATGAAAAACTAGACAATTGATTTATAATTTACTCTTAAAGAGTGAAATTTATTTTTTAGAGAAAATATGTAGATCTTTCAATCATTAAGGAAATTACAGCCACTTTTGTTGTAGTAATTTCTCTTTTATAATAAAATTTTGCTTAAGGAAGAAAAATGACTTGACTGTAATTGATTTCTACTATATTTTATTCTTTTATGCTACACCTGTCATCTTATCTGCATGTCTCTCAGATTTAAGAGTACAGAAAGGGCTGTAGCTGAAGGTGATATTTGTGATGTGCTGTGGATTGTATCGAAATCTTTTGAACTCATTTATACTATGACATTCTATGGCAGATTAATTAAAATAATTCACAGTTACTTCAGCCTGGGATGGAGAATAGGAAACAAGTCTCAGATGTGAAATGCACTCATCAGATTCAGTCATTGCTTGATTACTCTTGTATCCACCACATTTGTTCTGTGGTGAGTTAATGTCAGTACTTTGGTCATGGAAAAATGGCAGATGAATGCTCTTGCGGTAAAAAGACAAGTCTTTTCCCACTGGCAACACAAATATGCTTTCTGTGTGCCTATAGAAGTGAGGTGAACAATGGAAAATACTTCCCTGTTTTAAACACTCTATCAAAAGCTCTGTGCGATTCACCTCTGTGACCTGTTTGAGCCTCTGTTCAGCAGGGAAGCAAAAAGCTTGAGTTTGACTCTCTCTCTCTCGGCCCCACACTCTCACAGCACACTACTTCAGCCCATCTACAAGTCCGACCATAAACTGAGGTGATGGCATCCTTTTATTTCTCTGGCTATTTAAAATTCACTGCAGGAAGCAAGAAGTTGTTCAGCTGTCTTTCTTCATTTTATTGTGTCCTTCATAAATGTCCAAATTAAAGAGTTTTTCACAGTTATCAATAGCTAGCAATCTTTTTAGCTTAGGCGGCCAACAGCTTTGAGTTTTTTGGGGAGACGTATTCTGCAGTGAACAATGAAGAATTAAAAACTCATCTAATAAAGCTGATTTCAACTGTCTTGATGTTAGGAAAGAAAGGTTTTCTCTGCACTTAATGGTGTCATATGACTCAGCTGGGACTTCAAAAGATCTTTGTGCTCATTTTCTCATTTTTCAGCTGAAATTCAGCTAGGGCTGGGACATGTTGTTAGTGTGTTTACCTTCAGTACCTCCTGCTGTTCTTCCAGGGATCTGTGATGACACATGTCTTTATCTGCTAGTTCCTGGCTTATTCTGTCACATTGCCAGAATTAGAATGCGTTATGTGCATTTCAGACCCTTGGATGTGATAATGACCTTTGGGTCTGAGAAGGGTACTGAGATGCCAGAACTGAGATGTGATGCTTTACATTTGCAGTCTGATTCATGTGTACATTTGGGAAAGTTTCTTTTGAGGAAAAAAAGAAAAAGAAAAGAAAAAAAGATTGCTTTAAAAGCACAAATAAATTGTCTGAGCCTGCCAAGCTTGTGAATCTAGGATATGTCTAACTGAACTCTGCAGAGAAAGACACACATTGTGAGGTCTCAGTCTGCTGTGCTGTACCTTGTGCAATTTCCATAAAGCAGTAAGCCCAAGAGCTGAATTTGGTACTGAAACTACAGCGAATATCACAGCTGCTTGAAAAAGTAATCTTTTTTTTTTTTTTTTTTGCTTTACATTCTGATTTTAATTCTCTTAGTAAGACTAATTCATGTTTTACATATCCATAGTACTCTTAAACTGTGAATCAGTCTAAGCAACTCTTTATGACAGCTTGGCTATGGAGTCTGAAAAAGGGGTGGGAGGGATCAGGCTGTAGTTAAAAAAAGATCATAGAATAACACTGTGCTAGAAATTGTAGTACAATTCAACTGTTCCAGACATTTGTTAAAGATGTTAGCCCACATTTATGTTTTGAGAATACGAAGCTGATAGGGCTTTTGTATTCTAGCACAGGGTACTCCAAAGTTCTCCAAAAGCTTCATAGGTTTTTGTAATTTTTCACCTGCATTTTACTTAACATCACTTCGTAATTTTAAAATTAAGAGGAAATAAATAGAAAAGAAATTTTTATTCTGTTCTGTGATGGTATATACAGTCTCAAGACAAAATTATGGCTCCACTGGCTAAATGTAGTGCAAATATACAGCCCAACATAACGTGTGTCACAAAAAAGGTGGTGATCTCAATTGGCACACTGGATTCTAAGTGAATATTGCAGATGTAGAGAAACATATTGCTCACACATTTACTTGGTGTTCTTCATGCCTCCTGGCAGAAATACATTGTGTGATCTAAGTGGACAACCCCATGTTTGGGATATTATGGAATCTTCCTATCAGGAGGAGAAGTTCATGATAAAGACATATTTATTTCTTGCTTATTTAGAAAAAATGAAGCCCTCTTTCAGTAAACACAGTTAGGTTCCAACAACAGGCAAATTATTTGCTCAGTTGCTTCCAAATCTTTCCATATTCAACGCTGTTCCCAAAAACTTAATATTTACCACAGACTTGCTGAGATACTTGACTTGTTTCCTCCTCCAGGCATGCATAATAGAAGCATGCCATGATGAGGATGTCTGGCTTTGGTATCTGTTAGCTGTGGCATCTACGTTGTATGCCAATGCACAGAGTAGACCTGTTGTCCCTGTGCTTTCCCTCAAGTAATATCAATGCTTCTCTCACTTGCTTTTCAGTTCCCTTTTGTTTCCCACAGGGTCAAATATGTTCAGTGGTCAATAATCAATCACTGGCATTTGCATTCATCCCTCAGCAATGTACTCTGCACTTGCATGTCTCTTTAACAGGTGTTTTGTAAGGTGTTCTATTTAACAGGTGTTCTGCCATTTAACTCCAGGAGGGACTTATCTGTTCCTTACCTCTATCCCCAGTGACACAAAGCTGTTCAAGCTGTGTAATTAGCTAAGCTGTGTTATTAGGAGAACATATTAGAGAAGTTGTATGTTGAGTGAAGTTGTATGTTCCTTACTCTATGTGTGGAAACATTTCAAAGCTTCAACTCTTAAATTTTTTTAAGCTTCAAAATGACCTTTTTCTTTTTAATCACATTATGGATATTTTACACACTGTGATATTTTTGTCCCAGAGTGTGACTGGATTGCTCTTTTAGGCCCTGATTCAGCAAAGCACTGATACATTTCCTGCTTTAAAAATCAGCAAAGCACTAATGTATTTCCTGCTTTAAAAAAAGATTAAAGGTCTTAAAGTAATCCTTGGAAATTCTGCTCCAGCTTATTGAGAATTTTATTTAAAAATTCGGAGACTGTGTTATTCTTCTGACTATATCACATCTTAAACTTATTTAATGAAGGAATATGAAGCTTCTTCTCTCATTCACTATTTTTTGTTTTCTATCAGAATGTTCTTGAGGCTGTGATGGATTATTTATTTGAATTATATTGCTTATTTGTAAAAGACTGTAAGACCCTTACATCACAAAGCATGCTCTCCTGTAGGTTCAATACACAAAAACACACAGGTGATGCTGAAGAAATAATTAATAGTACTTGCTTGTCCCTGTTAATTACATTATTTCTCCAAAGAACAAAATTAAGATACTGGAAATACAAATCTCAGCAAGGAATTTAATTGTCTCATGCTTTAGCAGACACTGTAGCTTCTGAGAAATGTGTTTTCCCAAGATATTAGTCACTGGAGAAGTTTTGTTCTGTTAAACAGGTGTCCTATAGAATTGATGCCATCCTTGATCACAGTGCTCCCTGTTGAAAAGTGCATAACAGTATTTCATAAAGTAAATTACAGATTAAATTGTTGTATCATGAGTTTTTACAGTGGCATAATACAAGGGTTGCCAAATTAGCTGTATGACTCCCTGCAGAAAAGATACCTTTTCAGGGCAACATTTAATTGACGTGCAGCTGGCATTGCAAGTGCAAAAAATGCATGGGGACAGAATTAAGTTTGGAGGGATTGTCCCTTGCGGTTCCCCACTTGCTCTTTCTATCAAAGGGCTACTGCAGGCGCTGTTTGGATTTGAATTGCTAAACTCCATTTGGATGCTTGTTCTTGCAATGCTAGAACAGCATCACTGTCAGGCACTGGAACAACATCCCAAGTGTTACAGCAGCACAACGGGGATCAAGAGCTTTTTAATAAAGAGATTGAATGCAACCAGAGTAGCACCCATGACACAGAAATACTGCTAAATAAAAAGGATCCAGATTCCAGTGTCCTTCTTTTGGCCAGAACTCTATACTCTTCAGTAGTATTAGTTCACATTTAACACTGCTGCAAATGAAAATCCTCCAGTTGTATTTAACAGATGAATGTATAAATGAATGTATAAAATGATTCAAGTCTTTTTTTTTTTTTAAATATATTTTGGATTATATGCTCCTGGCATAACAGTAAAGTGAAAAGCCCTGAGCCTTCTGAAGATGAAATAAGAACTGAAACAAGACTGTCACGATCCTTTCCTTTGCAAAGCCACAAATGAGACATTTGGGAATGGCAAACTGTTTTGAGGGAACATTAAATCGGCCAAGAACAAATTGCTACAGAAAATGACATCCTCTTCTGAACATCCATTAGTTTCTGATAATCAGGAATTCTCGGATGCTTGAACATTCCATTAGTACGAAGCAGTGAGTTAATTGTAATAATTATCAGCAGTTTTAATTGTTTTGTTATAATGTATTTTGCAGTTTTGTTTGACAGTGTGAAATCAATATGCACCTCTAGGAAAAATATCTAGTATAATAAAATTAGGCTCCATTATGCCTCCCAACCTTAGAATTAAACTTTGTACATAAATATGTATTTCTGTTTGTGTACATAGACTAATTATACTGGATGAGTAGATATGCATAAATATATTGGACTTCCTTGTTAAAGGGGAAAATGAAATCTTTTCTTAAGGATTGTTTCTGTCTTTCAAACCTTTAATTTTCAGAATGAAATCAGAAAAATACTCTTACCTCTTCAATTTTATTAAATATTCTTTCAGATTACAAAGAAGTACTTTACAAAGATATAATCATAATTTCTAGAATACCTTTATTGATGTCACTTTAACACAAATGTGGTGAGGTACATGAATATTAATATTAATAATGATTTCAGATGGGGACCCCAGAGCACTTAGAGCGTATAAAGAATTAAATGTTGCAACACCCTTGAGAAGGTCTTACTTGCAGTTCAGTACATCTGGTGTAACAAAATCGGAAAATTTTGAAAAATAATTATCTGAATTTACATAACAGTCTTCAATACAATGAGAGCTTAACCCCAGACGTTTGAATTCCCATCCTGCACTTTAACTGTAAAATCATATTGCCTCTCTCACACACAAAGAGATTGTTACCTATACTTCCTCAACGTCTGTCTTTTTTTCATATCAACTTTATACTGTTCCTGAACATTGTATTCAGGAGTCTGATACTGGAGTAGGATTCATTTTGAGCTTATGTATTTTGAAGAAGATGTTAAAAAATTGGAGGTGGTATAGAAAAAAGACACAAGAATGATTTAATTAGTTAGGAGAGATGTCTTGCAGTGAGATATCCTGTCAGTTTATCTGTCAAAAAGGTTTACAGGCAGTTTGATTCTAGTGTTTAAATATATTTTTGTGAGAACACATCATATACTTAAGGGTTTTCTAATCCTGTAAAAAAAAAAAAAAGAACAAGGGAAGGATGCTGCGGTAAGAAAAGATTAGACTGGAAATAAATGTGTTTAACGGTGATTCTCATGGATGGTTAACTAGTGGAACAAACTACCAAAGGAGGTAAGAAATTCTACATTTCCTTGTTTCTTCCAGTAAACTTGCTAGATCTGTTTTAGTCAAATGCAAGTTATTAAGCTCCATAAAAGCATAAATAGGATGCAGTGTAGTGGTCTAAGTTATGATGGTTTGTGATATACAAGATGTCAGACAAAATAATCTACTGATTCCTCCTGGTCTTATGCTGTGATCCAATTAAAAGAGATTATTACCTACACAATTTCTGTGCAGTCCCCACACTGGTCTCTTGGCAAGAGACATAAGTGTCTGTCACTGTCTTGAGAGTGTTAAAAACTTCATTATTGCTTGTTCTTTTTGTTTGCCTGTGGAAAAAGACAGGCGACACTGTGATTCCTGGAGAGACTGGGGAGGGGCAGAAGCTTAGCTGGATCCCAGAGGAAGACATGAGTCATCGTTCATCCCTGCATGAAGACAGGAATCAGGGAAGGCAAAAAGTTAGTGAGGGGAAAAGACAACAGATAGGATGGGGGTGGGGAGCAGCGAGACCCACCTAAAAAGATTTGTGACTACTATACTTGGAAATGAGATGAGATTTTGGAACTAATTTCCTACAGTCTAACTTATATATGAAATCTGAAGTAAGGATTAATGCACACTCTAGCAAGAAGTGATATGAAAATTTTTCAGCACACCTTTGCACAGTCACCAAAATGAATGAACACTAACAATATCCTTGGCTAAAAGCTGGTGTCGCAGTTCAACTTTGAGGGACACAATTGCAAGAAACGGACGTGAGTAGTGAGTACTGTCTCTCACTGCTGCTCTGCTCTTGTGATCTATAAATAAAGAGAACTTTAACCTTTTGTAAGCTCAATGATGAGCTATTTGTTGGAGCAGTAATGTGTCAGGCCCTAGCTGATTCAGAAATGACAACTAAGGCACAAGCAGACTACGCTTCATGTAAAATCCAATTGTAGTGCCATCATTATAAGGGAGGCTTGAGAGCTCTGTTGTCTTTTCAGTAGCTGTCATTCCATTTGTCAAGGGCTTCATCTTTATTCAGAACATATACCTCCATTTCCTTATAATGACTAATGATGATTCACATTTTTCCTTTCCTCTGTCTTAGATTCCAACAATGCATGTTTTTATACCTGCTGTCTTAAATCCTTTTTTTCACTGTTAAGGCAAAGTTCTAAAGCAAGCAGACTCAGGTCTTCTATATACTCTCAGCCGTCCAAAAGCTCCTCAATAGCTCCTGAGGATTCTCCCATTTCTTAATACTGACCCTTACTGTTTCAGCCATTCTACCATCTTTGAGATAAAAATTACTGTTGTCATTGCTGTAGCTAGACATCTACTTGGAGGCTACTGGGGAATGCTCGAGAAGGAAGTGAGCTTCAACTCCTCCCTTCCCTGAATCCAGAAGGGCAGATTCTTCTCATCCCTGCTAGTCCCAAAGGCAAGAGTCTTCTGGCTGTTCTTTAACCCTGACCTCTTGCTTTGCGGTAGCTAGATCTGAAACCAAATCACTGAGGTGACAGTGTATATAATGCCTTACTTTATATTAGTTACCACATTTTAAAACCCTGTTTTAAAACCCTGTTCTTGCCTTTTAGCAACATTGTCAGCTTTTGATGGAACTTGTGTTTCTTTTTTTTTTTTTTTTCTTAGGGGGCAGAGGGGACTGCAGCTTCTGATGGTTATTGCAAGTGACTTAACGCATTTCTTTTTATGAAGACAACTTGTACTGTCTTCTTTCTCTGCCTCTCTTACAGAGACTGGATTTATTGCTTTTAACTGTGCTGGCTTTTGCTGAAATTATTTAAGACCCTCTCCCCTTTTTTTTTCTTTTAGACTATTGGGAGGAGATGTCTAATGTACAGTCTTCATGTTTCTGAATCTAATTATCTTTATTCTGAGACTGTGGCTCTGATTTTATTTCAGGGTGTCACTGCTTTCCTATAATAGGGAAAATCCACACCAAGATCCCCACATTGTTTGGAGAAAATACCAAAAATGCCTGCAGAAGGCTGCTCCAAAGAAGGAAAGCTATGTAAACACATCAGTGGTGGTATTCAGAGGCTGGCTAACTCTCATGTGTACTGGACACAGGCTAATGGGTATGAACAGAAAAAGAAGGGTATGGCTTGGGGGAAAAGCAGTGTTTTTAATGAATGATTTTTGTTCGAGTGATTTGTAGAAATTACATATTACTTCAGAATTCAGGTCTTTGCAGGAATAAAGCTTGTGCTGGCACCATGTGATGTCAGAACTGCTGCAGACTTGAAAGGATCTTCAGTGTGTTTTATTATATGCTTAACAAGAACAGACAAGTTTCCTCCCCATTCCTAAGAAAGCAGCTACTACTTCAAAACCTTTCACTACAAATACAAGAGAGCAGGGTGGAACTTCCCTTGGACTAGACCAGATGAACTAGTATAACTCACTGAGGAGCAAGACTGAGCACCACAGGAGTATAACAGTCTCACCAGGTTGCAGTATATCCATTTATTTTTAGATTTCTGTGCCGCAGCTGGAGCTGACAACTACAGGAACAGTAGTTCTGGCCAAGGAAAGTAAAGAAAGCTGCATTCACAACCCAGCCTCTGAAAAACATAAATAATAAAAAATAGAGCAATGTATGAAAGATACTATTTAAAGGATGCTTTCAAGATGGCCTGTGTACTGGCAGACTGAATGTAGAGGAAAATCTCTGAGACAAATTTTGTTAACAAGGTATAACATATTCAGAATGTCACAGGGGCAATATCCAAGCCACCATTTCCAAGGGTGGCTTAAGTGAGAGGAAAACAATATGCAGATGTGCCTTTCCAGTTTCTTTTTGCTGTATTAAGTGTCCCCACGGTATTTTTAAGTGCATTTTCTGCATATTTTTGCATTAAAAATATTAGGTTATCACATCCTTGTGTATGCTCAAAGATGAACAAATTAGGAGGCTTCACAGGAGACTGAAATCTTTGTACAAACTCTTAATAAATCATCTGGGAGGAAAAAAAGAAACCTTTCTGTGTGAAAGAATAATTTCTTTATACTTTCATAAAAGCAAGAGGCAGTTCTCAGTCTACTTACCTAGGAGATCTTAAATAAAATGAAGACAGCTATATCTCAAAGTTAAAAAGATCTCCCAAATCACTTCATCTTAATTGGGAAAGATACACTTTCTTTGCTAGACCTCAACAAAGAAATCAGGCGCTATTTTCTTTTACCCAATTTTACCTTTTTTGAATTTACCTTTCTTAATTTTATCACTTTCACCACTATAATAAGCACACTACAGATAAGCTATAGAATAAAATCTGAAAACTACCATAATCATTACTCACCTGTGACCAAAGCAATACCAAAGATATACTAATTCAAAATACAGGCTAACTATTCTTGGTGTAACATCAAGCCTGCTCTATAAAATCTGCTTCAGCACTTTTATAAAGCGATACCAAAGAAAGCTTAGAAATGAATTTAATATTTTTCTAAAATATAATTTTCTAGACCGTTTTGACTCAAATGCCTAAAATTCTTTTATTCAATCAATTTATACATCTTTCAACACTTTAAAACTTTAATCTACAAGGATTCATTATATGATAATTATGATATAAAAGCTGTATATTTCTAAATTATCATTAAGCTCCTAAAATCTCTGTCTTGTGTTTTGAAGCTTCTCTTCTTCTCTCTTGGACACCTAGAAAGGAGGATTACGGGTTGAAAGAGGAAAAGTGGAAGTATGTCAAAGAAGAAAGATTGCATTATGATGAAAAATCTCAGGTATATTTTGGTATATATTTATTACATATGAAGTGCTTACTAAAACATTAAGAATAGGCTATTATTCCTGATGCTTCATGTCTGCAGTGAATTACAGCTGTTTCCACACTGCAGCGTGTGCATCCTGTACTCATGCAAAATGATAATAAAAGTAATGCAACATATTTTAAAATACATTACATGTTTCTGCTTTTATTTATTTATTTATTTATTCAAAAAGAGGATGCTTCCTTACTGCCGTTACTGTGACATTTGATCACCTTTCAGGATTAAAAAATACTAAGTATTTGCTCTCAGTATAGTTTCTTCTCCCAGCTCCCCAGGAATCTATATGCTAAATAATACTCATAAGATGCCTATTTTCCAGAAATGCCGAATTTCTCTCCTCAAAGTCCAAGTCAAAGAAAGTGGGGTTTGCATCTGAACTGCACATTTGTAGTATCTGTGACTATTTTTGGCTCTTCTATAAATTAATTCCAAAGACAATATTCTCTTGCTGAGTAAGCACAGCAGTTACCCTTAATACCTCATCCACAGGAAGCAAGCAAGAAAAATTAAGATTCTCTAGAAAACCAGTCAGACAATCAAAAGCAAACTACTTACATGGTGAGCTTAAACAAGGCCTAACAAATAAAGTTTCAGCATCTGTATAAAGTAATGAAACTGATACACTGATAACACAGGAAGATTTTATTCAAGGTGTGCATGGTCACAAAAGGTACCAATATTACCAGCTACTCCTACTTCCACAAGAGCTGTGTATTGGATATACTTTCCAACCATGTAGCCTCCTTGCTCCATCCTCATGCCTTAGAGAGCAGGGGCTCCTATAAAGCAACTTTAAAGATCACTGCAATGTCTGACACTTGCTGATATTTGTTTAAAGGTGTAAATGGTATTGCCAGTGCAAAATGAGTGACTTCTTGACGTTGAATCTTTCTGTGGTTAGTGTAAGCTTGGTGGAATTGTAGCTACCTTGGACAAACCCTGGTGTTTGTGAATAGTTTGATGCCAATAGAGAATACAGCTACCCTGAATTTGTCTCACAGAAGTAAATTGGAGGACTTTGAGCAATAGACTATTGAAGGACCAAGAACAACAAGGAAATGGAGTCAGGGAAAATATTTTTACATTTTCTTTAGACTTGTGTCTTCCTTGTACTAGCTAAAGTGCAGACTGAAAAAAAATCTGTTCAGTTTTACATGTGTGATGACCTCTGAGAAAATGGATGCTTAAAGTGCATAAGCTTTCACAGAAAGTCAGCACTGGCCAGGTGTGAGGAGAGATGGGACAAAGGGAGAGGTAGGGCAGCTGGGTCATTACCTCTAATTTCTGTGAAGAATAGACAGAATGCTGGATTTAGGAAGTGTACAAGAGGAAATCAGGAAAAAGAACAAAGAAACCCTAAAAGGATGTGAATTCAATGCAACAGAAGCAGCCTGGTGAAAATCCTGCTTGGGAGGTATTATCTGGGCTGTATAACAGAACCCATGTATCAATGATGAGAGTTTCAAATGAAATGATCTCATAAGATATTAGTGATATGAAATATCACTATAAAATGAAAGCGTGTTCTTAGTTAAAATGAACATAAGGAATGATTCCTTCCCACAAGCTTCAAAAATGATTTTTTAACCAACTCTGAGAATGAAAATTTAAAGAGGGGTTGGATGGAAAACTATTTCTATATTTCACAGAAGAATGTAGAGCTAGGTCTGTGAACAGGGTTTTTCTGTGGCCCAGTATTCTCTTTTCATCCTTACTACAGTTAGCGGTAGTAGAGAAAGAGAAGGTGACACTACCAGTTAGAGAAGTTAAGAAAAAAGTGCAATACCTCTTTAATAATAATTTAATTTACCATTTCAAAACTGTTAGTTTGAACTTCCCAAATAGGCATCAGTATGGTGGTTGAAACCAATAAAGACTATTTTTGGGGGTAGGGTGTTCAAATGGAAAACTCACCTCTGTGAACAGATGACACTACCGTTCCCCCACTGACACACCAGTTATATCAATTTCTCCTGATTTCCATTTGGTAGACAAAGTAGCTGTTGGCCAGAATTGATGCAAAAGTTATAATTTCAGAGTTTAGCTCTGGTAAAGCATATAAAAGTAAAGAATCCAGAGAGTATTTGGAGCTCAGTAATATATTAAAAAAATCCTGTAATCTCTCTAGCCTATGAATTTGTAGCAATATTGCAGATGTTTAGCTAGCAAACATGTTGCTGAGATTTCTTTACTTTTGTTCATGGGAGGTCAGCATACTGGAAGCCAGAGCTTGTGTGTCAGTCACCTTGGGAAGGAAGCAGCAGTAGCAGCAGCTTCACTGAAAAGATTTCTTCCATGTTAAGAAAATTTCAGTTCTACAAGTATTCCCAGTCTTAAATATATTTTCTCTCTGTCTCTGAAGCTAGTGAGAATCCTTCAGACTGACAGGAATTTTCGAAATATGGCTGCTGGAGAAAAGCAGCAACTGCTCTCTTTAGAGCCAGCAAAGTTGGAACAAAAAAAAAGTATACAGTTGTGATTCTGGCAGCCATTCAGAACACATAGCCAGTAGTGGTCAGATAAATAAAGAAAGAACAAACCAAACCAAAGAGAGATGTAATCAGACTGTTAAAACTTTTGTTAGGAGAGATCAGATATATCTAACAAAACAACACTTCCTGCTAACTGCCACTGTTGGAGACCTAACAGTAGGGATAGATGGATCATTGTCTTATCTAACATAACACTTCCTCTGTTCCCTGTTGTTAAATTAGCATACTATTTTTAAAACTAAGATAAACTGTATTTAAATATAGGAAGTAGACTGTGGAGAAACAGTTTATTCTAAGTCACAAACAAACTTCCTCAAGTTTTTGACGGATGTGCCATTTTCTGATCAAGGACAGTCCTTTTTGGTAACTAGAATGTGTTTAACCCCTTCCAGGTTGAATGCAGTAAATCTTGCCTGTGCTCTGGTAAGCTTGAAAACCTATAATTTATCATTATGTTGTGGTGCAATCAGGTCATCTTGCATAGAGAAAGAATAGTTTTATCAAATACATTAAATGAGAAATGTGTTTTCATGCAAAGTATCAGTAAGATTTTGGATGTACTTCTGCTTACACCGGAGAGAAACAGTCCAAAAGTTGTGTCCCCTATTTCAAATCAAAGGGCCTTTCACCACCATGGCTGCCTAGGTCTGTGAATAGGTCTAGCAATCAAGCTCCTTTCAGCTCTTCTGTTGGTAGTGCCCGAGGGAAAGTATCTGTTCATGGAGAATTAATACAATTTGCTTGCCTTTTGACTATTTTGAGACACTGATAAAAGCATGGGCCATGACACTGACTATTATGCATCATGATTTAGGGTTCTGGGTATTGGTAAATTGCTATTCTTAGAAAGGGGAATTTTTTTAAAAGAAATTACAATTAAAAATCCAAATTCTTTTGTAAGTCAATGGGAATTAGGTAGCCAAACGTCTTCTGTGCCTTTGAAAATTTCTGCATAAGTTTATAAATTTGATCACAACAGTCCCTTTCGGCCCTCTAATCTATGAAACTCTTAACCTTCCTATCATGGGATTTAAACTAATTTTCAGCTCGTAGATTGGTTATGCTGAGATCCACTTCATTTACTTACTAATGGGATTTATTTTTCCCTGTTTTATGCTGAAGGAAATGTAAAATACTCTCCTAATTCATGTCAGCTATTGTTGACTTTGTTTTCTGGGATTTTGTTTTGCAGGGGTGGGGGTGGGGCATGGATGACCATTTCTGTATATGTTATTTAAGACAAACAACATGGTTTAAATCAAACATTTTAAGTTTTTATTATGCGTTTTTAATATTATTTCAAAAGTAAAGAGAGCATGTAATCAGCAAAAAGAGAAAGTAAGCACACTGCAGGGCTGGAAGAGAAAGCGTAGTTTGATTTTTTCCCTCCCCAGTGATGCATGGATGAGAGGACATTATGGATTCACACACGATTGCTGTATCCCAGGAGGACTGCAAAGTGACTTTCTACTTTCTCTGTAAGACTTACTCATGAAACAACAATGTGAGACAAAGAATGGGTTATTCATTTTTTTTTTTCTGTACATCTCTTTTCTTGTCCTTCAAAAGTATTTTGAAAAAATATTAGGATTTTTCCTAGGAACTCAGGGTCCCATGAAATGAATATTAGTTCTTTGCGTTACATACAGAACTGTTTCCAACACTGTAAATTGGACTAAGAAGACTAATCCCTCAAAACCTTGCACTGCACATAACTTCAGCTTACCACCATTGCTATAATATTACAAGACACTGTGATGAAAAATTTAGATTTATCTGAAATATAAAGAGTTACTTATTTGTTTTTAATTCCTCAGTCTACCTCCTTTTAAGCCCTTTTAGTTTGCAAATTTGTGAATCATACGAATAATACATTCTGAGATGCTTCTAACTGCATTCTTTTAATGAGATTATCCACTTCTCATTCATAGACTCCACTTGCTCAAAGTGAATCTTAACAAGTGCAAGAATCTATATAATTTATTACAATTTGCAATAATACATTTTTATGGTGAAAGAAAAAAAAAATCTTTCTTGTGTTTAGAATGTCTGCTTTCTGGTAAAGAAAATCCTCACTAAATCCACTAGCAGCCATTTCACTGCTTTAAAATTTCATTGTAAATGAAACTGTGTAATTTCACTGTAATTGTAACCTGTGAATATTTTTTTGCCAGTAGTATGCTTTTATAATATACTGGATTGACATAATAGGCATAGTTGTTTTTGGCATCAACAGTAAGGAACTAAATTCTAGACTAGTCTGCATTTTGCTCTGACTATAACAATCTGTAAATGTTTTTAGTCAAAGCTTTTCAGCAGGACACTATAGGTTCAATTCAATTGCCTAAACTCAGCTGTCTAGTGCCACCTGAGATACCTTATAGCGTCCCACCAGACCTTCAGCAGGTGTAGGCTATTGAATGTTTTATGTTTGCTGTCTTTGCATGAATGCCTCAGACACTCCGTTTGTCTCGGTGGTACTAATATACCTGTGTGTTGGCAGCTGAACCAGGGGCTCTGTTCCAGTGTTCCAGACTGTATTTAAGAATGCTCTTCTTGCATGTTAGCTGGGTGCTCATCTCCCATTACAGAAATCTGATCAGTACAGTCAGTGGAGAGCAAATCTTCAGGTGCTAAGGTAGTCACCTACATTTGTTCAGCTGACTAGTTCACACAATGGCTTTGTTGAGTAGCTCTCCATGAACTAACTGTGGTTATTCTACCCTTCTGCTTTTCTGAGGTGGAAAAAAGAAAGTCAGTGAACACAACAGAATGAGAGATCTTGAATCACTGCATAGCTTTGTTTTGTGTCAGGCAAGGGATGAGTTGTAATAAAAGCCTGGATGCTCCATCCCTGGCAGTCTTTGTACAGTAGCTGAGGGACTTAAATCATTGCTAATTTTCAAATAGTGCGTGTATGTGGGTGGGAATTGGGACATTTTTTGTTTGTTTGCTTTCGTTTGTAGCAATTGAATTGTTAAATTCAACTACAAATTGAATGTACTAAACTTA
>VXAA01002728.1:281839-305700 GCA_013399115.1 Anseranas semipalmata | reverse complement strand
CCTCCATCTCTCTCATCCTCCCACTCAGCTTCCACCCTCAGGGCCTCCCAAATAATCAGCCTCTGCTCCCTGAGCATCTCCTTCACTCAGCCTGCTGTTAACAGCCTCCAAATCTGGGCTACCATCTCTCTCAGCCTCCACTCTATATGCCTCCCACTCTTGGCCTCCACTCTACCTGCTGCCAAAAATCAGCCTCCAGTTCACCCTGCCTCCCCACCCTGGGCCTAGATTCACCAGGATTCCCATTTTCTGGGCCTCCACTCTCTGGGCCTCCAAATATTGGCCTCCCACTCTCTCAGCCTCCAGTTGCTGGGACTCTGCTGTTTGAGCTTCAACACTCTGGTCCTCCACTCTAGGCCTCCCATTTCCTGAGCCTCCATCTCTCTTGGCCTCCCACTCTCTCAGCCTCTGATCCCTGGACCTCCCCTTCAGCCTCCCATTAACAACCTCCAACTCTATTGGCTCCCCCCTCCCTGGGTCTCCCACTCAGCTTCCAGCTCCCTGGGCCTCCCACTTCTCAGCCTCCAATCTTGTGGCCTATTACCCAGTTTCCACTCCCTGGGCCTCTAATATCTGGGCCTCCCAATCTCTTGCCCACCCACTCCCTAGGCCTCCATTCACTGTGCCTCCCAATATTGGCCTCCTACTCTTCATCTCCCACTCTAGGCCTCCAGTATTGCATCTGCCATTATCTGGGCCTCTCATTTCCTCAGCCTCCATCTCACTTATCCTACTACTCAGCCTTTGTTCCAGGAGTCTTCGACTCCAGGCCTCCATCTCTCTCAGCCTCCACTCTACCAGCCTCCAAATATCTGCCTCCCACTTACCCAGCCTCCACTCCAGGTGCCTTCCACTCTCTCAGCCTGCCATTCTCTCAGCCTCCCACTTGCCTGGGCCTCCATTCTTTGCACCTCCCAATATTGGCCTCCTACTCTTGATTTCCCACTCTGGGCCTCCACTATGTGGGCATTGGCTCCCTGGGCCTGCACCATAGACCTCCAATTTCCTCAGCCTCTGTCTCTGAGCCTCCCAGTCTCTCACCCTCTACATTCTTGACCTCCCAGTCACTCAGCCTCCATTCACTGGGCCTCTCCTTCACTCAGCCTTCCATTAACAGCCTCCCAATCCCTGGGCCTCCCCCACCCTGGGCCTCCTACTCTCAGCCTCTCTCTCTCTATCAGCCTCCCTCTCAGCCTCCACTCCAGGGGCCTCCCACTCTGGGCATCCTCCTCTCTCAGCCTCCCCTCTACCATCCTCCAAATATCAGCCTCCCACTCTCTCAGCCTCTACTCTTGTGGTCACCCCTTCACTAAGGTTCCACTCTCTAGGCCTCTAATCTCTGCACTTCCCATTCTCTCAGGCTCCCAATCCCTGAGCCTCCTACTCTTTCAGCCTCCACTCTATCAACCTCCAAAGATCAGACTCCAACTTTCTGGGCCTCCACTTACTTTGCCTCCCTTTAATGATCTCCCACTCTCAATCTCCCACTCTGGGCTTCCATCTACTGGGTCTCTACCCTAGGACTCCCACTTTCTCAGCTTTCATTCCAGGGGCCTCCTGGTCTGGGCCTCCATCTCTCTGTGCCTCCACTCTACTGGCCTTCAAATATCAGCCTCCCATGTTCTCGGACTTCACTCCTGGGGTATATAATCTCCATGCTTCCCATTCTCTCAGCGTCCCACTCCTTGGGCTTCCATTCTCTGTGCCTCCCACTCTTGGTCTCCCACTCTGGGCCTCCACTATATGGGACTCCACTGTATGGGCATCAACAGTCTGGGCCTCCACCTGAGACCTCAAATTTCCTGAGCCTCTATCTTTCTTGGCCTCCTACTCCCTCAGCCTCCAATCTCATGACCTCCCATTCATTCAGCCTCTGCCTGCTGGGCCTCTCCTTCACTCAGTCTGCCATTAGCAGCCTCCAATGCTCTGGACCTCCCCCTCACTGGGCCTCCCCCTCTCAGTCTCCCACTAACTTGGCTTTCTACTCTCTCAACATCCATTCCAGGGGCCTCTAATCTCTCGGCCTCCCACTGACTGGGCCTCCACTCTATCAGGCCCCAAGTATCAGCCTCCCACTTTCTGAGCCTCCACTTCTTGGATCTCCACTATCTAGGCTTTGACTCACTGAGCCTTTACCCTATACTTCCCATTTCCTGTGCCTCCATCTTTTCTCAACCTCCCACTCTCTCTGCCTCCAATCTCATGACCTCCCAGTTACTCACCTCTGCTCCCTGGGCCTCTCCTCCACTCAGCCTCCCCTTAGCCTACAACTCTCTGGGCTTCCCCCTCCCTGGGACTCTGACTGTCAGCCTCCCACTAACACAGTCTTCCACACTCTCAGCCTCCACTCCATGGGCCTCCCACTCTGGGCCTCCATCTCTCTCAGCCTACACTCTACCAGCCTCCAAATATCAACCTCCTAATCACCCAGCCACCACTTCTTGGGCCTCTAATCTCTTAGCCTCCCATTCTCTCAGACTCCCACTCCTTCGGCCTCCAGTTACTGAGCCTCCCAGTACTGGCCTTCCACTTTTGGCCTCCACTATCTGGACCTCAACTCACTGGACCTCCACCCTAGGTCTCCCATTTCCTCTGCCTCCATCTCTCTCATCCTCCCAATCTCTCAGCCTTCACTCTCATGACCTCCCAGTCCACCAGCTTCTGCTCCATGAGCATCTCCTTCACTCAACCTCCCAGTAATGGCTTCCAAATATGGGCCACCATCTCTCTCAGTCTCCACTCTTCTGGCCTTGAATTATCAGCCTCCCTCTCTCTCAGCTTCTACTCTTCTGGCCTCCCGTGCATCCAGCCTCCACTCCCTAGGCCTGTAATCTCTGGACTCCCATTCTCTTGGCCTCCCAGTCCATGGGCCTCCACTCTCTGTGCCTCCTAATACTGCCCTCCCGCTTGATCTCCCATTCAGGGCCTCCACTATCTGGGCCTTGATTTGCTGGGCCTCTGTGCTAAGCCTCCTATTTCTTCAGCCTCCAACTCTCTCTGCATTCTGCTCTCTCTGCCTCCACTCTAATGACCTCCTCTCCCTGGACCTCTCCTTCACTTACCTTCCCCTTAACAACCTTCAAATGTCTGGGCCTCATGCTCTTTCAGCCTCCACTCCAAGTGCCTCCCATTCTGGGCTCCCATCTCTCTCAGCCTCCACTCTAATGGCTGCCAAATATCAGCCTCTAAATCACCATGCCTTCACTCCCTGGGCCTAGATTCTCCAGGCTTCCCATTCTCTCAGCCTCCAACTCTCTGGGCCTCCACTCTCTGTACCTCCTAATATTTGCCTCCCATTTTTGGTATCTCTATCTGGGCCTCCACTACTTCGGCATCTACTCTCTGGGCCTGCCACAATTAGCCTCCCACTCTGTAGACCTCAAACTCACTCAGCATCCACTCGTGGGGCCTCCACTCACTGGACCTTACCCTCACTGGGCCTACCAGTTTCTTGGCTTGTACTGTCTAAGCCTCCAAGTCAACCTCCCAGTCTCTTGGCCTCCCACATCCCCCAATTCAGGGCCTCTCACTCTCTCAGACTCTGACTTGCTGAGCCTCTTCTCTTGGGGCCTCCCACTTAGCATCTAACTCAGCATCCCACACACTGGGTCTCCAACTCTGGGCCTTACACTCTCTCAGCCTCTAATTTCTGAGCCTTCCACTCTCAGCCTCCTAGTCTAGGCCTCCGTTCTCTTGGCTTCCCAATCGCTATGCTTCCAGCTCTCTGGGCCTCCTACACAATGGTTCTGTCCTCTGGGCCTCCCACTCATCCTGTAACTCTCTGCTGCCCATTTGCAGAGCCTCCCACTGTCTTGGCCTCCACTCTGGGCCTCCCACTGTTAGTCTCCCATTCTCTTGGCCACCACCCTCTGGGCCTCTACTCTCTAGGCCTTTCACTTGCTGGGCCTTCATTGTGTCGGAGACACTGCTGTAAGACCTGAACAAGACATAGCTGCGTAATTTCTTTAATACAACAGAAAGGTGAAGCCCTTCAGAAATGCACACAACAACTGAAAGCATTTATTGACACTTCCAGTGAATACAAAGAGTCAGCAGCTGCCCTCTTTCTTAATAATGGCTGATCTGGGGAACCAGCACCTTTTTGTAGCTTTTCCTTAACTCCAGCAGAGGAACAAAGTACAAAACTGTGGTAAAACAATGCAAGAACTGTGGTCCTTCAAGAAAGATGAAATACGTCAACCTCTTATTTTTCAATAGAAAAAAAAAACCTTGGTACAAACTCAGGATGAAACTATAAAAGAGCCTGTGAATAATAGAAGGTTGAAGTACCAATCTTACAATTATGTTCTCTCATTAGAGAGAACATATTATGGCTGGGATTTGGGACAAAACACCAGGGAAAGGGGTTGGAAAACTCAGAAAAAAAAAAAAAAAAGAACTTGATAAAACAATTAAAATTTGCCACACAAAGGAATTAATCCTGTCCAGAATGGAGTTCCTGGAAAGCAGCACTGTGAGATGCTTCATGCAAACTACTGCAAGAAAAAAGTCCCAGGTCAGGAAGGCACGAAGAATTGAATGCTGGAGACCGCCGAAAACAGCATGTAACACTGTCCGCTGCGCGGCAAATGATGCAGGTGAGGGACGTGCAGCGGTGGCAAGAGTCAACAGAGGTAGGAAAGGAAAAACAAAATGTATCGGCAGCAGTGCAGGCTCTGGGGGTCCTGCTGGCACCAACCGCTGCTGTTGCGTTGCAGTGTTGAGGATGGATTCAGCCTAGAGAGGAAAAAAGAGCATTAGTGAGTCCAGCAATGGTACACAAGTCAGTGTGAGCCCAACCCCAGCAGTATTAGGGGAAAAAAAAAGAAAACACCAGCAATATGGGAATCAAAATATTAAATCTCAAAAGGTATGGCAGCTCTGGACTTCTAGTAAGTGCATGCAGGACACTCTTCAGAAGGGCAAGAGAGACAACCCCAAGGAGGATGTAGGAAACTCCAAGATGTGGGAAAGCTCCCAGCAGAGCAGGTCTGAAGGAGGTGACACAGGCCCCTCATCCTTACGTACAGGTGTTTCTGTAGAGATGTAAAAAAAGAACATTTCCTATTACCTCCAGAGATGCTCTTGGAAATAGGGCTAATGGTGAGCATGTTCCTGTGCTGGACATGTCCACAGTGTCTCTTTCACTCATGCTCAGAACCCCTTTGGGGACTCCTTCCTGCAATGGTGTTTGGGTTGTGTTTAGCACCTGCAGCATTTCACAGGAAAATGCAATTTCTTGGCAGTGTAGAGGTCCAGGGTCTGCACAGGTCCTGGCTGAATCTGAAGAAAAGAAGGATGAAAGTATAATCAGAAGCTTTAAGAAACTTTAAGAGTACATTGAAAGCAAAAGCTAAATGAAACAGAAATTTAAGGTAAGAGAAAGATGTGCAAAGAAGCCTGACAGCCCAGTGACACCAAGCTGCAGAAGAAACAGGAGTAACTTAAACAGATGCTAGACCTACCATGAAGCGCTAAGGCCTACAGATCCCACCAAAGAGCGGATGAACTCATTCTCTTCAAATTGTATTGCCAAAATGGAGACCTGGTCTTCACGTGACACGAGCGCTAAGAAAAATGCAATGTTTGTTGAGCCAGAAAGGACTCTTCTTTTGGCCTCATCATCTACTGAGTCTGAAATATCGTTGCTTTAGCCATCAGTGCAAACATGGGAGAGGGGAGCTGTGCATCACCACGTGGGTACCGGCAGACCCAGGGACCCGCAGCCCCTAACACGCGAGAATTCAACTTGGTTAGCGCGCAGATCTGGCCACCGCTGCACCCAGGAATGGGGCACAGAGTGGCAGCCTTCTGAGCCCCACAGAGGCAGCACCCTGGAAATGCTTCACATGGGAGAGCCAAGTGTTTCATCAGCTTCCAGCAGCAAGAGAGATAAAGTCCTCAGAAGTGGGTGTTCTTCCTCGGAAAGCTGGACCAGAGGAGGAGCGCAGTGAGGCAGCCAAGTCTGTGGACAAGACACAACCAGAACTCCGCTATGGTGCTGCCAGTGCCTCCAGGGAGACCACACAGCAGCCCAGAGCACCCCAGAGACTAATTGAACACAGTTAATTATTAGGTGGTTTAAGATATATTTGCATCTCTTTATTGTGTTAGTGTTGTTTGTTGTAGTTATTTTTGGCTGGGGAAACCGTAACTTGCAGAAACTTTGAAAAGAGACATTTGGAAGGGTCTCTTGTGTCACTGAAGGGCTGAGGTGACACATGGCTTTGCCACCCTGGTCACCCCCAAGCCCCTTCGCTGCCTGCTGGCATGGGAGAAGAGCCCTGAGGGCTTTTCAGGATGGCAACCTGCCCCTGGGTACCTGCTCTTGTAAAAGTACATCCCAAAATAAATGAGACCCATGCCTCAACAGACAGCAGAGAGATTTCTGCTGGAATCTACAAAATCTGAAAGCTGAAAGAAATAATTATTTCTTTGGTTAATGAAAGCTGTCAGCAGGATCACAACCCTCCCAAATACCAGCCTCTAAGTATGGACACAGAGCTCCAGATTTTAGCTGGCCTGACACTTTGTTAGCTGGAAATCTGCTCAGAAACATCACCTGTAAACGGGGGTTGATTCATGCTTTTGCACCAAGAGCTGCTTTCTGTTGTGGGTTTACGTAGAGGAGCTGAAGTACAAGGCACGATTTAGAATAATGGTATAACCAGTATAACCACATCAAAGGCAATACAGAGACACTTATTTCCAGTGGAGGATGCATTCATGTGATTGCCATTTACCTGAGATCGTGAGATTATATGAACACTGAAATTTAAAGTGAAAGGGGGTGCAGAATTAAAGGGACTGAAGCGATGGGAAATGCTTGCACGTCTCTTTGTGAAGCCAACACGCAGAGGCGTTTTGTTCCAAACTATCTGGAATTTTTAAGCCATTTCTCCTGAGTATTTCACCCACATTTTCACTAGCCTGGCGCAAGCTCTGAACATTGAGACCAAGGGATCTGCTCCACAGGGAGTTAACTCCTGGCAGCCAAATTCATATGCGGTGCAACTCTTCAGACATTAGGGGTGTTATCCCCAGGGATAAATTTGGCCAATGGCATCTGTATCCAGCCTGGATGAGCAGGAACGGCTTCCTTGACTTGCAGAGCTGATTTGTGCCAGCTCCAAATTTGGCCTTGTGTCTTTCTCTTTGTTCTGTGTATAGTTAAATAGACAAGATGAAAAAGCCATGACTAATTAGACTGTTAAATTAAACTGCTTTAAATTTATTTTATGTGATGCATAAAGTTCATAAAAAGAGGTACCCAGAGTAGTATCAGTGACCTTTCTCCAGAAGCTGCAGTCCACCCGGATGCTTTTTTGAACCAATTGGCTGAAAACTCATGGATTTCTTAACACCTTTTATTCCCTCTCTGCCACTTTCAAACCTGAAGGATTTATTTTTATCAGTCCCTCACCCACATAATGACTTTAAAATTCCTTAGGTTCATACCTTAAAATATAGCTGGGAATTAGAAGTAATGCCAATTAACAAGTCAAGGCTCAAAGGCACTGATGGAGTTAGCTTGCACTTCTCCCTGGAAAACTGTCATAAGTATATATAAGAATCTGCACACCTCAGGATTTCAGTTCGGAGCTCTCTGCCTGTTTGAAGGAGCCTTCTTGGTGATGTCTGCAGCCCCGCCGCCACCGCAGTGCCAGGCTGGGCAGCCCTGAGCCAGAGGGGTGGTGGCCAACCCGTGCTGCCCCCAGGAGCCTTCCCCAGCAGCTGCCTCCCTCGTCCTCCCTGCACCTCCATTTGGACAGGCTTGGCTGGCGTGTCTGCATTTGGACCCATGGGTCTGCCCTTGCCACACCAAAAAGGCAGTTTATATGCTCCAGGCATCAGCCAATTCCTGGATCTGAAAACCCTGAATTTCGAGACAGACAAAACCCCCTTGTTTGATATGCACGCATTACTCCCACTCCCATTTACCAGGCATGCACATAAAAGGCAATTTGGTTAGACCTCGTGAGCCTCTGCTTCAGGACTTGGCACATTAAGGAGACCTGAGTTTAGTTCCCAGGTCTGTCCGTGTCTTCAGGCAAGTTATTTCATTTCCCCCGGTTCAGTTTCCTTGTCAGTGGCAAGTGGTGTTTGCAATATAAAGCAGTACACTCTCTCTGCAGCCACAGAGCCTTGTTTGTTTTTCTGGAAATGCTGCTTTTGCCCTTCGGGGTCCCTTGTGGGGTGGGATGGGGGAACTGGAGAGGCAAAGAGTAAATCAAGTCATCTGGGGAGAGAGGGACTCACTTGAGAATTTCGGCAAGTGAGCAAGTTTTCTCTTTTGTTACCACGAGCTCCTTGCATGATCTTATTACCAACACCTATACTGTTAAGATGACTGTCCCTATTTCACACTTCATTAGACGCGATTCCAGTTATTTACATCCCAATTCCAGGTTTAGGCTTTCTGCGCATATGTTATCACCATCAGCCGAGCCCCAGCGGCCAACCCAGCCCGCGTGAAACCCTGCCTGCACGTACCTCCTGCGAGAGCTGTAGGAGCGGAGCTCGGCCGCCTCCAGCCCCAGCCCGAGGAAGTGGCGGTGGTGACCATCACGTGCGTGAGACCCCTCGTACCCTCCGAGCCCACGCGCGGTCCTGCTGCCCGGTGCTCGCGGTGCTGGGGTGAGGCACACCAGCTTGGCACGGCCCCGTTTTTCTTTTCATGCCTGAGGAAGAAAACCGGGGAGGTTAGATGGCTTTTTGGAAGCCTCAAGTTGTGTATTGTGGCTGCGGCATCCCCTGCTCCGCGCTGCGCTTCCCTACTTCATACTCCTTTATTCGGGAACGATGGATTTTCAGCAAAGGTGTGAATAGCGCTCCCCTTGCAGCTAATCCTGACACGCCAGCGGCCCACAAACACTGTATTGCTAAGCAACACTTGACAAAATCCGTGCCAGGTTGTGTCGGTCCCTTTTGATGTTTCACAGAAGCATTGTCATTTCCATCTCTGGCATTGTTTCCAGCATTTTGGGTGTCAGTGTTCCTGAAAACCATCACAGAAAGGATGTTTATTGAACTGTCAGAGGGTGAATGATTGACACTAGGCACAAGTACTTTTCATGTTCAGGTTTTGGCATGCCACAATTGGATTATTTCCTGATAAATGCCATCCAATTCTACCAGATGGACCACTGAGAGATATGCCAACCTGTGTGAGAAATGGAGTAGATACTCAGTGCCACTTATTGGTAGATGTGTGCTTCTCCAGCCTATCCTTTTGTGTAGCTGCAGGGTATTTTACTGAAGCAGTGGCTTTTGTGATGCTCATAATTAGAACAGCAAGGCAATTTTCATCATGGAAAGGGGACATTTCGATGCCCAAATCTGATTTCCTTCACCTGAGTGCGGAAGTGTGTTACCTGTTCCTCTCCTCTTAGATTTAACGCGTGCTCTGTGCCTTGAGCATTAAGAGAGCCATGGATCTTGAAAGTCAGGTATTTCTCCTATATAAATATTTTCAGTAAACCAATCCTCTGCCTTCCTGTTCATCTTTTCCTAATGGCTCATTTGCAGATCCAAATGCAGTACAAGGAATGTGGGGCAGGTAGAATGTCTAAGAGCGAATGCATTATAGATACTATCCGAAGTTTATTAAAGAGCTGAATTTGTTTCACTGATGCCCAGCCAGAGAGCGGGTGGTATCTGCACACTCGGGATGAGGGAGTGGCAAGCAGCAGCAGGAGGGGTGATGCAAGCTGGGGATGGATGTCAGCGGGGGGGGGGGTAGGTTGAGGCTGCCAAATTGTCTCTGGAGCTATTTGGGGTGTGTGGCGAAGAGGGATTGGGTAGCAAGAGCCCTTCTGTCGACACCAGTGCCTATGCTGAGCAGGGCAGGGAAGGCAGGACCCCTTCGCACCCCCTCGCGCAGGCGCTGCGTGAGGAATCGCCACTGGGCACCGGAGCTTTGCTTTAGTTTAGCTCGGCTTTGCTGGGTGTCGGGAGTTGCCTTCTTCTGTTTGTTTGGGGTGACACAGGGTGAAATCCCTAATTCTGGAGGATGGGAAGTCGCAGGTCCATGAAAATACAATTTTTTCTGTCTGAACTGACCCAGTAGTGAGACAAAAGAAACATTAAGTTATCTATTCCTGTGCTCCTCGGCACTTTAATATATACATAAAAAGCAGAGCCTTTGTACTAAACCTAATGAGCAGAAGTGAATAATGTGGTATAATTAGCTTCCCTTTCTCAGCCGGCTCTCTCGGATATCTCAGCACACTTCTGACAACAGCGTGGTACAAGTGGTGACTGGTGCCTACATCTTAGATTTACCATCACTTCATTGTTCTGCACTAACACATTTTTCATCTTTGCCATTACGAGGGCCTTTCTCCGTCGCACTTATTTCTGCATTTTAGCCGTTGGCTTAGTCACTGCCAGCTCACATGAAACACAGCTCAGGCAGAAGCTTCGGGGTGGAGAGGCTGTTATTGCACCATCCCCTCCCCAGGGACCTGCGGTCAAACCCTCGGGTGCGCACACACGCACGCGCACACCTACAAGTGTGTCTGACCAACAGCTCAGCCCGGAGATCGCCCAAAAATAACATGTGGAACAACAGACAGCCCTTTCTGGGCAGCCTTGGTTAGCTAAGGCCTTGATCTTGCAACAGTTTCTACATCGGCCAATTTCTGCATCTCACAGGGGCTCAGGGACCTCAGAGCTACTAATTTCCAAAGTTCACAAAACACTCAGAAAAAAATTATACAAAATAACATAGCTTTATGCAATCTCCTACTATTCCAGAGCAAAACTCACAATAATAGTCTTTTGTTTTGCTGTTCCTACAAAAGGGAGCTGAGAGACAGTGATTATGCAGGGCTTTAAAAAACAGACAGATCAAACAACTCCAGCTCCCACAAAAACACCCTGTAAAATGATGTTACTGGGGTTACTTCCAAGAAAGTAACTAAAATTTTTACTGCAGATTTGTTAGTAAGCTTGTAAATCAATTCAAAACCAACGCTGTTTAAAAATCTGTTATGCACAGATGCAGTAAAACGAAACACATGCAGGTAATGCCGCTGGTGTTGAGAACTTCAGAATTTCCTTAAAGTAATAACTTTAATTCAGTTCTTTCTGGCATAAACTTTTTCATCCCATTATGTCAAAAACTGTATTATCCATCCATTTGTCTGTCAGAACTATTCCCCCTGGGCCCATATACCAGTGGTTCTTCTATTCTAAACCTCCCCATTACATCCTGCTATCAAGAGTCACAATTTTCAGTGAAAGTCTCTTGTGACTTTTGACAATGTTTTACAGTGAACTAGACCAGGAAGCTCAGAGTTAAAGGAAATCTTCCATTCTGGCAATGAATATGTAATAGGCATTACACTGTGCAGTATACCAAAAATGTAAGGTTCATTAAGTCTTTCAAAGGCAAGAACTTCCATGTAGCTTTGAATGAACCTGTCTTCACGATGGCATTAGCAAATGATATTTGGGGCTAGGAAATATTAATACTACACATTAAGGAACGAATTTGTTTAAATGTTCTGTGGCTCTGCGTGGATGCAGATGATCCAGGAATAAATAAAAAGTGAATAGTTGTCCAACTTTATATGTAAATTGTCTTTGGCTTATATGCATAAGAATGCTCTTTGCTACTAAATTCCTTCATATTAACAAGTGGGAGTGTAACTAATATATAAAATAAAGTCATTCTCTTTAATGAGAATGCTAAATATTTTAAAGAAATGCACAGCTATGAAATATTGTCAAGGGCATTTTTATACTTAAGTTTAAGAACACTTATGACTTAACTGTTGAATAATTTAACACATTCAGCCTTGAAGTACTATTTATGTATGTTTTTTAATGTTCATACTTATGTTGGCTTTTCTTTGCTAAGGATTTAGGACCTTTGATTTCTGTTTATAAAATTTACATCTTTAATCTCCCAGCTCTGTGCATTTCCCTACTTGACTCCTGCAACAATATAGGCAAAAAACGCTGAGAGGAAAATGGAGCTAAAAGCCTCGCGCAGCTTGGAATGGGGATTTTAGCAAACATAAGGACAGATTTTAAGGAAATGAGCTCCAAGTAGAAAACCTCTATAAACATGAGCCACCTGTACGGCTCGGATGGAGGATTTGCAAATGAGTTTACGAGCTCTCTCCGAGAGCCGAAGAAAGCCCCACCGAGCGCCCCAACCGAGACTCGCACCGCGTCAGCCCTTTGCGGGGAGCCCTGGGGCATGCCCGGAGGGTGGCGGGGAAATTCCCCGCACGGCCCCTGCGTGGGCGGGGAGACACAGCTGGGCTGGGGGTGCCCCGTGCCCTGGTAGGTGCTGGGGCTCTGTCCCTGCACTGGGGCAGGGGCAGCTCTGAGCGGTTTGCAAACGTTAGCTTGAAGGCTAAACTACGCTGGCGCCCAAAATGTTGGGGCTGATTCGGCTGACCACCCCAGGCAGAAGTTCTGCCGCGATACTGCATGAAATTCACTCTGGGATAAACAAAAACATGGACCGAAACTGTTTACAGTGTATCTTGTCGCCTTTCATTACTGTATTTTGCAACACACTGATGCTTCATGACACAGCAGATGTAACCTGACGTGTCATACACAGAGCAGCGACTTTCAGGAATTTCTGAGACACGTTTCTTTCAAAAAGCAGCGTCTCTACCCAGCAGCTGGACCGCGAGTGCATCTAAGACCGAGGCTGGAAGAGCCGGGCTGCGATGCAAAGAGCAATGCACACGGAATATTTGCTCTGACTTTTTGTCTGTATTTTATATGCTACAAGCCATAGGCAGGGAAATGGACAGATCATCTAGCACGATGGATGAGCTGCTGCCAAGCCGATGTTACTGTATAGCTATGGGCCCCTCAGTACCCATTCTGCCTCTGATAGTCATCACTTGCCAGTGTCCAAATGGATTATATATATCTGGCATGTTTATGGTATAAAGGAAGATGAATCTGAATATCTGTGAACCTTGGGCTCACAGGATGATGCATTTGGAAGGGAAAGCAAGTTTTTCAAGGGCAAAAAAAAAAAAAAAAAAAAAGTTAGTAGGGTTTTATCAAAGGGAATTAACCTAACACCTCCTCGGATCAGGCTGCACTACCACACATTAAGAGATCACTTATCCGGGCGGACAGAAGGAGAGCGTTAGGTTTAAGAGCAAGAACCACCACATATTTGAGTGCGGGGACCTCTTTCAAGCTGGAAATTGTATGCGGTGGTCACTGGCACGGCGAGCTGAGTAATCTCTTCAGTGCTGATGTTGCTTCAGACAAGCAGATCGGCAGGAGTAGTCACAGGGAGCTGGTGCCGCGGTGTTCACAACGTCTGGTCGTGGTTGAGCAGGAGAGCCTGGAGGGAGGAGAGCCGGGGGTCCCGCAGAGCAGAAGCAGCCACTGGGGCACGTCGGCCTTCCCCTGCGAGTCCCTCGGGAGCCGCTGCTTTCCAGGGCACGGGCACTCGCTGCCTGGGGTGGCAAAACGGAGAAGCCTGGATGACTAGCAGGACTGTGAGATACAGGATGATGTAGGATGAAGAGGAGAAAACTATTCCCTTGCAACCCTGGACCAGATCCTCCAGCAGGAGTGACGGGGTCTCGGCGCTGAGCCCATTTGCGCCGGCTCAGCATCACGGAAATGTAAGTATGGCCCCGCTGGGGTCTTTAACTCAGCACTGCTGTCAGCACGGTCTTTGCATCCTGGGAAGGAGATACCTAATTTGCTCAGAATAACCGCCTGCACTTTGCCTTCACTTTCTGACAGACCTGAACAAGGAGGTAATTTTGTTCCGCAAAAGCAGCATTAAATGAAAATTTGTAAATAAATTGAGAGAGAATTGGAGAGCAAAAACACTCGTCATCTTCCTTAAATTAAGCAACTCAGCGTGTGTCCTTGGGATATCGGCAAAGAGATCCAGAAATCTCAACGGGAAGTCAAGATTTACAAGAGGAATTCAAGAAGAAACAAGTGCTGCAGCTGTAATGCACAAACTCACAATCTTCCCCGGCCTCACTCCTTTAAAAACACCAAAACCTCTGGATCCTGTAGCTTCAAGGACCTCTTTTCCAAGAGTGCCTCCTGTAAAGCTTTATTTCCTTTTGAAGCCTGCTTTCTATTTTATTGTTTTTTTGTTTTTTTTTGTTAAGAATATATTTAGGTAGGAACTGGCCTTTACATCCACAGACAGCCGTGGCTATCAGTCAATCTATCAGTAAACCGCTCATGAAGTTCACTAGACAAAGGGTTAGCGCAGCTAGTACCACAATAATGTAGAAACAGAAATATTACAAAGTAAAGGCTTATAAAATAATAAAAATTCTACTTAGTTCAGATACCTCCCAGTGCCTTTGGCAAAATACCTTAAGCATTCCACATAAGGCGGGCATTGTCTTTATAAGATGGCACCTCATAAAATGGTATTAAATATCACCAACGGGGCTTCATATTTCATCCAGCAGGGTTTAGGCCAGACATGTTCTATATCACACATTATTAGAATGACATCTGCTTTGCAAGTTGTGTACCCAGGAGCATACCTTGATAACTCATTTCAGCACTCATTCTCGAGGCTTCTGTGGCTTCGTAATACCTAATATGTTTAACTCATTTTGAACAGAAGTCTAAAGCCTGTCGTGGCCCTCTGGCCAAAACTGTAGCTGTCAGGCAACGGAGCCAGCTATCAAACATTACTCATTTATCATTAGTGGTGATGCAGCTGTACAGAGAAATGTACCCACTGAAGTGAAGGGCTGTCAATTGTTCCCTGTATAATACTCCTCTTCTCAACAGGGCATTTCTCCATGGATGTATAGCTAGTGCACTTCACTACTTCCCCATAGCACAGAATTTATAGTAGCAAGGAAATGGGTAACATATTTTCATTTAAATGGGTCTGCCACAAGACGAATAAAGCAATCATCAATAGAATCTATAAGCAGAGAGATGCGACACGCTGTTTATAAACATTACACATACGCATGTGTATGTATAAGCGCGCGCGTGTGTGTGCACATACACCCATGCGGTGTTTATAAATAAACTCTCCAGATCTGTATCGGTATTTAAAAACTGGCGCATGTTCAGTATTAAAGGCTCCGCTTCCTCTTTGCTCACCATTTCCATAAGAAGACTGGAATGTGCAATTTAGGCTTCAAATTTCCATGTCTATTCTGCTTACAAAACTCAAACACACGCTACCTTGAACTTCGCTATCCTCAACTCTGCTCCCCAGGGACGAAAACAGCCAGATTAAATCCATATGAGAGATCTCCTGACTGCAGACACTGCTGCCTTTATTCACGAAGGCAAAGCACAGCAATGGTCTGGGAAAGCACCACAGTTAAGATAGTATCTTCAGGCTCCTTTGAACCACTGCTGCATGCAAATATTTGTACACACCATTATGGAGGAAGTGTGGCACATTCTCTACTTATCTGCACACAAGCGAGATGCAGAGGAGGGAGACAGGCTCCGGTGGCAAAGAGCACAGCACCGGCGTCCGCGGCTGCCAGCCCGCTCACTCAGCAGGGCTTCTCCTCTGGAGCCCACGAAGGCCAAAGGGACTTGCCCGTTGCTTTCAAGGCAATCACACTGCCGCAGAGATTTGAGAAGTGGGCACTTAAAATCAGGAATCCAAATCCATTTCCAGTGGCCAAATGGAACATAACTGTTGCTTGTATATTAAATTCTCACCTCGGTCCACTTAACTATGCCCAAGTTGCTGGAAAGCGGAGACGGTCATGATGCTCTGTGCCTGGGACATGGTTTCTGGTCTCTGAGTATGAAGCGACTACAAACATCAGTCCTTCAAGCAAGTATTACGCAAAACCTTAATTTTCTACCCGAATTGCTAACCATCCCAGACTCTCCCCAAACTACTTTGCTGAAAACTCGTGAACTTTCTCCAGAGAACTTCTGGAAAACTTTTTGCCCAACATGGTGCAACTAAGGGATGGTAACTGTAACACTTGTGGTCTTGCTATGCAAAGTCCCCGTGAATTCTAACACAGGTAACACCACCTGTGCACCACAAAACAGCAACTAAACAACTTTATATATATCATTACGCATTTCTGGAATACTTACAATGTAGGTATAGAAACCCAGTGACCAAAACACAGCTGTACTCCAGTACTGTCCCATGTTTAAACACGGTTGCTAGCATCAACACGATTCTCATCCATAGCAGGATGAGTAATATGAAAAGGGAGGAAGAATGCAGCCCCGAACATTGCAGACAACGCGGGACTGCTTCTGGGGAAAGCTCCTCTCCACTGGGAACGAGCCAGCTGTAGACACAGGCAAAGCTGGAGTTGCCTGGGGCTGTAGTCTCTTGAAGGGATGCCGCTGGGAAGGGGAGTCCAAGGCCCACAGCCTACTTTGTTTATGCTCGGGATCATTTTTTTCTCCTCTTCCCCACTTCTGAGCACGACTTACACATCACGGCGCAGAGACTGCCCACTGCCTACTCCTCCCACCCTGGCCCCTGAGCAGAAAGCTTTGCATTACTTTGGAAATACAAGCACATTTCATGCACAGCTGAAAATGAACGCAGCAGAAAGGAAGATGATGAATGACAAACTTTTCCTGGCAGATGTGAGCTATAAAAAAGATCATGATGTGGTAAAACAAGTTTAACCAATGGGGTTTGCCAGAAACGCAGTGAAACAAGCTGCCAGTGTAAAAATGACACCACCAGATTCATAAAAGAAAAAAAAAACCCGAAGCCTATCAAACAAGCAGCAACTTGGGACACAGCGGGATACTAAGCACAATGGAAACATCTACTTTTGTTTCTGTGATTTCCTTCACTCGCAGCCCATGGTCGGGGCTGGGGCTCACCGTGCGCCAGGGAGCAGGACCACAGCTGCTGAGCCTCTCTCCTTGACCTGATCTGATGTTATCTGCATTTCCAGCCGCCTTTGGAGCCTCATGTTCTCACATTACCATGGGTCTGCACCTACTGCTTTGGCCCACAATAAACCTAGACACATTTGCGTTCACTCATTAGCTTCCTTATTTAATCTGGGTATGTGCAGAAGAGCATTGTGAGGAGGTGGCAAATGGTGGTTCCAGCTGCATTTTACTGCTAAACCAGCGAAACTCACCACTTGAACACGGCCCCTTTTTTCTTGCGTTTAGCCAAACCCTGGACAGAATCCATCTTTCCAAGTCAGAAGGGATATACACAACTGTGTAAAATCCCAGGAGCCTCTCCTCAAAATAGCCACAGGGGTTTGCAAACAAGTCACACCAAACACCCGCTTCGCCCATTCCCCCAGGGCTAAGCAAGCTCTCTCTGCAACACTCCCAGCCACTTTTTCTCAGACGGTAGTGAGGCCAGAGCACAGGCTTTTAAAAACATACTGCAACAAACCATGCAGGAAAACTCTTGACTTTTAAAAAGTCCTTTTTGTAACATTACATGCTAGCAGAAATTACAGGTTCAGTTTTGACTACCAAGTTAAGCAGGGGCTGGAGAAGCAAGCTGGCAGCCCACATAGGAAACAGCCACGGCTGAGTTCTGTGTGTTAAACTGTATGCCAGGCTGCAGAGGTCAGAAACTGCTCCTGGAAGAGGACTGTCCCTCTCACGGATGTGCCCCTTCCTCAGCTGCTGAAGGACAATTTCTCCATCGTGTCCTGGAACGTAAATGCAAACAGCCAAGGAGCCTTCCCCTGCAGTGCTCCAGTGTACACGGCTGGAGGGGCACGACCAGGCTCCTGTCCCTTGTAGGAGGGGTTCACTTGGTTAGGGAGACCACCTGTGCTGAATCCCCCCCAAAAGGGGAGAAAGGAGCCCTGCTCAGTGTCCATCCACAGGATGCCTGGGAGTTTTATGCCTCTTCCTAATTCTCCCAAGCAAAATGGCAGTGACCATTGCTGCTCACACGCCAATGGCTGTATCTCACTGCAGTTGTGTTTGCTTACTCCTTTCATTCAGGTCCAAGCACAGCACCGTGCCCTGCGGCATTAGGCCTTTTGCTGTCCTCCTGGATGCTTTTTGCACCACTCCGTAGGTGACAGTGTGGCTACGAACCAGCGTGAGCGTGCAGCTATGCTCACCGCCTGTGTGCGCACTGACTCACATGTGACTAAAACAGTGTCTGTGCAAGAGGAGCTCAATTCGGACTGCTTTAGGTGACTAATTTCAAAATGAACACGTTCTTATTATTGTACCAGTGCTTTTCAGGGTTACCTTATTTCCTTATTACCTTACCTTATCTCCTTATTACCTTATTTCCTACTGGAGACCCATCCTTCCTATCCTTGCTCTCCTTGTAACCCCATTGCAGCCCATGTCCCACCTGCTTCCCGACCCAGATACCCTCCTCCTTCCAGACTGCGCTCAGTATCCCCTGCTCCACTTCCCAGGGGGAACTGGTCCCTGCTGGGTAGCTGGCAGCCCCAGGACCGGCCGGGGAGCAGCGAGCAGAGGGGCAGCAGGAAGGCCGGGGACCACGCTGTGCTCACGCTGCCCCATCCCTGCAGCAACCGCCTCCTGCGCCGGGTTTCTGTGTGAATCTCGCTGTCTGCTGCGTGGGGTCAGCGTTCGTTTAAAACACGCCTCAGTGCACCGCTCTTTCCCACAGCTCTTCGAGGTTTGCATTATGATACAGTTGGTGAGTCATGCACAGATTAGTCACAGAGGAGATTTATTCTTGTCTACAGAAAGTCCGGCATGAGTAAGGACAATGTGAGTTTGGCACCAGCTTGTTTCGGCTCTGGCCGGTGCCAAAGGTGACTTTTGTCTCACGTGCCCAGGTGTGCGGCTCCGACTGGCGGGGCAGACAGGGCACACGTCCAGCTTCAGGACTTTCTGCTCAGACCAAAGGCTTTATCACAAACCAGTGCAGGATGGGACCAGCTCATCCGAGATGCCCCCCTACAGGCCAGATGCTGACCAGACTCCCACTCATGATGGACCTTTGCTGGGCCACACCAGTGATGCACGGAAGGCCCCAAGTCCTGGTGAATCCTCCAAGCCTCTAACCAAAGCGTACTAGAAAACGATAAGTTGGATGAGATCTTGGCTTCACTGAGGCTGATAGCAAAATGCCCCTGCAAGCCTAGAGTTTTACTCTGCAGTGATGAAATTATGCGGGTATCTAATTTCCCTGTATACCTACCAGCCACAGAGCAAGTACTCTCTAAATTACCCATGGACATTTTTAACTGCAAAAACTGCTTTTTTTGGTTTCATAGGGACAATATAACGTCCAGCAGTAACAACACATTTTGGACTGGGAAACTCTCTGGCATTCAGTTGCCATAATGATAATGTTCAGCTAATTTTTTTTACATTCTGAGTGTAAAATCGTAACTGCTGACTGCAGTGGTAGTCGCAGGTCTGCAGGACACTTACTCAGAATCTGAGCTTCTGAAACAAGAAAATGTTTTCATTCATATTTTAAAATTCCATTCATTAACAGGTGTATATGGTTTGACTTCTTCAAAGTATGCTGCAGACACAGCCTAATAAATCTCCATGACACCTCACTGCATCTCCATTTTATAGATGTGGTGATTCGAATATATCCAAGTGAAATGACTTGCCCAAGGCTAATGAAGGAATCAATGTCAGAGACAGGATTAAAAGTAGAAAAATTCCTGGCCCCCAGTCTCATAACCTAACTGTGGTCTGCATTTCACTCATATGAAAACAGGAAAGGGAAACACATCTATTTTGAATATTGTGAAAAGTAGTTCATAGCAGATGGGCAGCCTGATGTTTTAAAATTGCTTTACCTCGTCATAAAATATCAATAATACACAGGATGTGGTTCTTGTCCAAGACTATACGAAGGTGCGAACAGCACAAAATGTGTCACTGGTGGCTTTTAGAGCAGCAGAGGTTGCACTAGAAGTATAAAATGAGCAGTCTTTGAGATGTCTCTCCTGCCCTATTCCTTAAAACCAATTTCTTCCTGTGTGTTACACAGTTGGCAAAAGCTGTGTTGGAGCTGACTAATACCTGTTCAGTACTGAATCTGTAGCAAGACGCCTGCTGTTGCAGCTCAGCGGTGGAGCGAGAGGTCTGTAGTGCCCATTTCTCGAACACACAGGCAGTGCCCGCTAACATTTTTGGGTGGCTCTACCCACCTATTTCTTAGATGCTAATACAGAGCTAGGCAGCATCCTCACTGTTGCCAAAATGTAACAGGAAGACAAGGCACCTGTCTAGTTGTGTAGAAGAATAAATTCAAAAAAAAAAAAAAAAAAGGTACACTTGTGTCATTAAATATTGATGAGTAAGATTCATTGACTGAGTTGGAGACAGTAGGATACGGCTTGAAATAAAACCCCAGGAGGGCCACACCCCCTAGTATGCCCAGGGCCATCCCTTTAAAGGTAGGACAATTATAATTAATTGAGCAATCTGACAGAAAGCATACATCCATACACTGGAGCAGAAAGTGACACTGTGCACAGAGCCATCCAGGACACTTGAAGGGTTAATACTGGTTCAGTAGACCAAGGACAGTAAATTCTGCCTGTGGCTACCACCAGTCTATTGTATTATTATTGCAGGCTTTAGAAACAGCTTTTAATTTTAACCCTTTCCAGCCCTCTCTACTATCTTCTCTTTACATAATTGGTATTGAATAAAATTGTATGAAACCTTCCTGGTCATACCTTTCAATAATTTCTTTTCACTTTCAGCATGTACAATATTGTACAGAAAAAAAAAAAAAAATCCAAAGAACCTGGTCCTTCTTTACCTATCACTTTTAACTCTTAAAGACCAAAAATATTACCAGAAAACTGGGCCCCTTTCATTTTGTTGTGATCAATCCCCACTATCTGCTGCGAGGATCACTGAAGAATCCCATCCACTATCTAATGCAAACCACAGTGTGAGTATCCAGAGTTCTGACAAACACGTAAACTAAATATAGATAACCTTGTCCCTCCTTCAGTCTTCCCGATATCTGCATTCGCTGACCTAACTGCACTTTTAAGATGACGTACTGGGAGCTGTTCATGCCTGTAAGGCCTGACAAATCAAACACACACGAACCATTCCTTACCTGCAATGCAAAAATCTCATTATTGATGACATTTTCAGCAATATGCTGAGCACATCATCAACCCATAGACAGGCTAAAGTGAAATTACCGATGGAGAAGGGATGACACAACGTAGTGTGGGTGATAGCGGAGGACTGACCCAGAGACCCAGGAGGTCCTTTCCAATCCTGTATTTCCACGTTCATGTGTTCATATTGAAGTTGATGGGAGACATTTCTACATACTTCAAAGGGCTTTTATCCGGGCCCAGTTTCATTTCTTTTCAATATATAGATGCAAGAGTAATGTCACGCATGATTTTCATGAGACGTGCTAATATCCAATCAGGTCTGGGAGCAGCAGAATGAACCCAGGTAGATAAACTGTTCATCCTGAAACGCTAAACATGCCAACATCTGAAAAATATATCTCCTTTTATCTAAATTGCAGATAAGTCCAGCAGTGTCACAATTGAATTTCCAGTCATCATTAGCCATAATCAATTATGCCAAATAAATATTATCTGTTTGTACTTTTGGCAAGTGACATGGACAAGGCGGACAAATGGTTTTGCTCTGGGGACTGGCTCACCACAGGCTGCTCCACACCTCCAGCAGCAGGAAGGAGTGCCCCAGCATCAGTGTCCCACTGTGAACCCTGTACCCACAGTGCTTAGTGCGGGAGGTTATTTAATGCGTATGGGACAGCACTCGTTAGTCAGAGGGGCGAGCCACAACGCTCTCAGAAGTGTAGAAGCCTAATCTGGATGGCCACGGAAAAAAGGAGTGAGAAGGTAAGAAGTGGGAGGCTGTACAATTACACAGTGTTTTCTTCTCCTCTCTTTTTTTGCATTTCTTTTTTACCAAACAGGCATTCAGCCTGTTCAATAGAGTCACTCCAATATGTTATCTAATGGCTTCGTCTTTACTTGTGAGATTCCCCATCTGTGGCCAGGCTGTGCCACTGCCTCATTCAGCTGAGCAAGAGAACAGCATTCATTCACTCGCTCAGATCTTAAGAGACAGGTCTCGCTCTAGAGCAACAAAAAATGAGCTGCTCCTTAGTCAGGTCTGAACCTTTGCACTTAAGCCAGCCTTTGATGAAACTTTCCTCTGGATTTCAACGCTGCTTTTTATAGCTGGGCAGTCTGCTCGCTCTCTCTGGCTGTGTCCCTTTTTTTGTTCTTTACCGTGGTATCATTCTGATCTATGTGGTGGTATCACATTTTCCTCTTCAGATTTCTGCATCAGCCTTGTTTTCTAAGCCAAATAACACAAGCAATGATTTATAATCTGTAATTGCTTCGGAAAGATGGATGTTCAGACATAATCAGTCCATTTTGATATTTTTTCACCTATTACACAGTAGCTGCTTCTCCTGTTTGGATGCTGCTTTACTTTCCTTTTCTGTCTCTTTCCTCCTCATAATGTACCATAAAACTTTAAGTGATTCATAAAACATGGAAAATAGTATCGTGTCCAGCTTAGTTCTCCTAAATCACAGAGTTATTCCCTCCTATTAGGTCCACGGTGCCTCTAATGAGGACGCTCCATGGATGGATTCAGCCACCGGGGGCACTGGTACAGCCACCTGCTACAACTCCTCAGGTGTGGTGGGTCTTTCTCATGACCAGCACAGAGAAATGACCCCACACCATGAGAAAAGGGATGGTCCAGATGCTAAAGACACCTGATATGCATTCAGAGGGCTGAGTGCTTCATGGCTGCGTCTGGATCTTCACACTTACCCAAAAGGTGCCAACTTGCTGAAACCTGCCGTGTGCCCCGTGGGAATCATTTCAGAAACCACGGTGTCAGGAAAGAGAAGGGAGAGAGGCTGAGGCACATCCGAGTTTCTGGTCATTAAGTACAGGGAATGCATCTAGGAACAGCAGACTCAGGAATGGGAAATAAGCACTGATTCAGCTCCTTATTGTAATACAATTGTTAAGATGGTTTAATCGGTTGTCTTCTACTCCAATCAAGTGCCAGCTTCAAGTCATGGGTGTTAAAGGCCCACAGCCAGCAACAGAGACCTTGAGGTCTTGCCATGGCCTTGTTGATGACATCCGAACAAGCAGGGGAACTCACATGTGACAGGCTGGCAACAAAACAGCTAGTTTTGAGAGTAAGGGCTTAGTCCTCACTCCACTGTCATGCTCTGCAGACAGCTAACAGCAATCCCCGGAGACCCTTTTGTGCCTCAAAATGAGCGATGCAAGGACGCTGACAAATGCGGCAGACAACTTGCACATGTTGCAACACTCAATATCCAAAGCAGAAGGGCCTTGCATGAGGACCAGTGGAGTGTCTTTGTTCCTGAAGCCCCGCACATTCCCAACGCAGCCTGGAGCCTCAGGTGGCACAGGTCTGATGGAGTCAGATCAAAGCGTAGTTCCCGGACAGCCTGTATTTGGGTGCGGAGCAGCTCAGACAGACCTGCAGAATTGCTCCAGCTGACTCCATGATTATCTCATCAGCGGCCACATGTCACAGAGGAAACTCAGTCATGGTTTGCCTTAATTTACAAGTGTCATCTTCTACAAGTGGAAAGAGGAGCATGAGAACAGCAAAGCTGAACTGATTTGTTCTGGCACCAGTACTGCAATGTGGCAAGATATACCTATGACTGTCACATACAAATTTAGTAGATAGCATGCTTGCTTTTTATTTGATTTTTAGCAGGTCTCTCCACAATAAATATAAGAGCAGAATGCATAAACAAAACACTTGGCACTTACAGTTTATCTTGGTGACGGAAAATTTGATTGATGAATAATAAGTTCAGAAAGTGGCAAATGTTCAACATAGGGCTAAATAACCTTTTGTTGCCTTTTTTTTTTTTTTTTCCAGCCCAGTTTCTCTTAGCTTTC
>VXAA01002728.1:201451-281833 GCA_013399115.1 Anseranas semipalmata | reverse complement strand
TTGTCTTGAAGTTGCTTTGTTCTAGTGCTTCATCAGCTGCTGGGAAAAAAAAAAAAAAAAAACTGTCCTATTTGTTTCTTATATTTTTTCACTGACCAAGTTGCTTATTGCCAGGAAAAGACTTAAAGAGAGAACTTTTGCGTGTCACATTCCTTCTTGCTTTCTTTTTCACTTCACTGGGACAGAGCCTGTGAGGCAGACCTTCCTGCTTGCAAAATGGTAATTTTTATCCCAATTATTACAATTACTGCAATACCAGTATTGAGAGGAGGAGTACACACAGGCAAGCAGAGCAAGGTGGCTCAGAGGAAATTCCAGTCAAAGTAGGCTACATTCATAAAGCACAGAAGAAAAAAACTATTGTACAGAGAGGGAAACTGAGGCACAGAGCCTTACAGTGAATTGTGTCCAGGAGCACATAAGGAAGAGAGTGGCAGAAGGTTTGAATGCAAGCCGGACCTCGTGGCTCCCAACCTTGTGCCTTAGCAATGAGAGCACTCTCCTTCTACGCGCAGGCTCGGAGGGGAGAAGGGGCAACCTTCTAGGAGGGAAATCCTTGCTGGATGAAGCGCTTCGCTTGCTCTTCTCTTCTCACCCTTTTCCTCCTTCAAAGCATGGAGGATGGGGAGGGAGCGAGGCGGTGAAATGGCACCCGTCCTCCCCCACTCTTCATCCCACCCCACATCCAGCGGGGTATCGGGGCTCCTCAGCGGGCCCCAAAAGCCTGCACCCCTCGGCCGGGGAGGAGGGATATGATTTGTAATTGCAACACTTTCATTACCGTCTCTTAGTTCTTTGCACACTAATGTCAAGAGCTTTGTCTTTGTAGTGTTATTGGCATTTTTCATCATATTCATGAAGTGTGGGTCAATTTTCTTCAAAAGGCTCACTTCGCCAACTTGCCACAAAGACAGACAGTAATAAATTCTACTAGTGCACAGCGAAGGCTTCGTAGCTGCAAGCAACAATAAAAAGCAATGAGCTGGGTGTCACTAAGTAACTCCAGTTTACACTGCATTTTCTTCTTTTATTGAAAACTCAGAATATGAATTTATTAATGAATACACAGGCCTACTTTGAAGGGGTGTGGGGGGGTCCGAGTCAATTTATTTGGTATTCACACAGTGTGTGCCTACATTGTATTGTTTCATCATTTTATGGCCAGGCACAGCTTGTTAGGCTGTGGCCCTCCAGAAAAAAGCAGGCTCATATAGCAACACCTTGACGTAGATGTACAGCTGCTTTCACTGTGGCTGTCTCACCTTTAGCCCCGTCTGTCTACTGCCGGCTTTCATTTTCCGCATTCATACATCAATAAGCTTTGCATGCTGACACCTAATTTTGCAGGCTACTTTGGTTATGGAGGCCGTGTTTTGCATATCACTACCCACCCCCTTCTGACATCTACTGCCTTTAAAGAGGGAGAGAATAGAGAGAGCACGAAAGAGGGATTCTTTTCTTCTCAGCCTAATCAGAGATTTCTTTATATTTGTCAAAAGCAGATCTGCCAAATCAACTTTAATTGATTCTTCCACAGTTCTCGTGTATGATTTTTGAAGGACTGGGCTTGTGTTCCAAGACACAGTGTTGTGTTTCAAACAAATATGAGGTTTCTACAGCAAATCAAATTTGGATGCCAATTAGTTAGCATTTTCCATTCCAATTAAATTTGAGACCTTTCTGATTTTGAAAGACTTGTGTATCTATGCATGTGTGCATGTATGTATTTGTGTGCACCTATCTGTATCTATTCTATATATAAATAAAGATATATATGTATAAAATATTTAAAGTGCCCTCGGTGGTCTAATAAGCAGGGAGGGGTTATATCCATCCATTTAAAAATACATTTTGGAGGATTTTTTTCTACCTTGCTTATTTCATAAGGGCTTACCAGCCCATTCTAACCTGTTATGTGACACCACAAAGGTTTTTACTTCTCAGTCAGGTGGCTAATGTCATTATATCGTTGACAACTCATAAAATGTTATAATCTAATAGGGCTTTCCCTCCCCACACACACTCAGTGAAAGCTCATTGTAGCAAAGAAAGGATTAGGGGCAAAAGCAAGATTAATGGTTAAAAAAATGGAAGCAGGCGGAGTCCAGATAGAATACTGTAGCTTAAAAACAAATATAATTTGTATATTAAAATGCATCTTTATCTAACTAGATTTACTCTAAATAAACCAAGCATACGATATAGGGCATTTCCTACTGGATACTGCATATTTCAGCAAAGTCTATGCATTTGTTTTGCATCATTTTTTAAATAAATTCCTCAAAAATCAGGTTTTAGGCAGACTCGTAACAGAGGCTAAGATTGAATCCAGCACTACAGTGATGGGAAGGAAACAAAAGCTTGTTTAGATCAGCTAGAACTAACATGTACAGTCACGGTCAACCATAAAACTATCCGACAATACTGCGCTGCGGAGGAGAAATCTTCCTGGCACCCAGGGGTCCGAGTGCCACGCAGGGTGCAAACCACCAGCCAGCGAGTGTTGTCCTCTTGGGTCCCCAGAAGGACCTCGAGACAGACAACCCAGCTCCTGCAGATGTCAGGAGCGGGCAGACCCACTCCTGTTTTCTCCCAGGGCCTCACCGCCACCACCACGAGGAATTCACCCTCAGCAAACCTCAGGTGGGAACAAGCGCATGCCTGCGTTCCTTTGGCAAAGGGATGAATTAGTTTGTTCCTGTTATAAAACATAAATAAAGAAACAAAGGCCTGAGCTCGGAAAGGTGAGAAAATCCAGACATACTTTGCCAGCAGGGAAAAACAATAAACTTCAGGTAGGTTGGAGCAGCACACCCTGTGTTTTGTATTCTGTCCTACTGCATGTGACTACTAGTTTATACAACCAAAAGCAGCAAAATGAGGAATTATGATGGCTATTGAGCACTACTCACAAATTCACAGTGTCGCATCCGATGTCAATTAGCATGCCTGTTTACATAATTGTTATACAAGAGGAAAATCTACAGTGTTAAACAGCCCTCAGATTCACATTTCTGGATGGGCTTTGTTTTGTGGAGTGTTTAGCACACACAAAATAAAATCCGTGGGAAATCTGTCTGGCACAAGATCTTTGATGGGTTTGTAGTAGGAGAGCTTTTATACGTGGTTTTAGATCAAATTTTTCAAGCAAGCTTCTCTTTACACCTGGGTAAAAACAACCCTTTTGGGTGAAAAACGTGCAGACTTGCTGATAGCTTAAATTTTGATTTGACTGAATGGACAGTCTGAGAAGGGAAATTCCAGAGAAGTATGCAAACAATTGGAAACTTTCAAAAAAATGTCTCAGGCCTTTCATGTGAAATCTCTTCTACTGTGATATCCTTTAATTGCTGGCTTGCATAAAAACAAAAGGGTTCAACACTGAAATAAAATTCTGAAACCAATGTTGAATGTCAAACTGGCCTTTTAAGGTTTTGTTTATCTTCTTTTTGTTTTTATCAGAAAAAGTCTAAAATTTCATTTTTGGTTCAGCTGATGATCAATTTTTCTTCTATATTTCAGGATGTCTGCAATAACACACCAAATCCTCTACTTATATCCCATTGTGCTGACTTCTGTAAAAAATGTAGCCCTTCAAGCTACAAAATGATACAGGAAAAATCAGAGAACACACAATAAAGTCTATAAAATTATGAACAGTATAGGGAAAGCAAATAGAAAAGAATTAGTCATTATTTCTCACAGCTTAAGAACTAGGGTGCACCCAATTACAAGGCAGCACGTTTAAAATAGCCCATAAGAAACACTTTTCCAAAGAATAACTAAATTATGCAACTTACTGCACAGCATGTTGCAGAGGCCAGGAATATAAATGGATGTGAAACGCGATTAGACAGATTCACAGCAGAGGTCTACGGAGGGCTGCTGAGCACCGCGACCTGGCGCTGCCTCGGGCTCGGAAGGACCTGACGCGCGGCCCGGCCGGGGCTGAGCACCCTTCCTCTCCACGCACACGTGTCCTCACAGCGACGTGGAGTCGCGCCCGGACCGTGACGTCACCCTTGCACAGAGAGGACGGCCGTGACGCAATGTCGCAGGGAGCCAGGGCTCGCTCGGGCCACCTCCTTCGCTGGCTGGCCCTGGGTGCAGACGCGAAGCGGAGCGGCCGAGGAGGGCTCTCCGGGTCAGAGCAAGCCCAGAGGTAACCACACGTCTGCCACAGGCATGACGAGCCCTTGATCCAGACCACACATGCAGCAAAAACAATAGTGCTGATGAGTGATTAGGTTTCTTTGTCTGTAAAGTACTCATACCAAGGTGCACTTGTGTATCTGGTATGCAACGGTGCTGCATATTAAGGTCTTTATGTATTCGTCACTTTAGGGATATTTAATTGTAGGGAGGCACAAAAAAAGAAAATTCAAGGAGGGCCACAGGCTGGTTTGACAACGGTGGGAAGAAGTGCCCTGTTCAGCGGTAGGAACAGGCCTGAGAAATCAAGATGGGCACATCAGTGTGCCTCCAGTGAGCTGTCTGTAACTGCTGGCAAAGACCAGAGCAGAAGTTTTCAACCGTTTTTTGATTTCTGGACCCCTACACTTCCAATGGAGACGTGATTGCCTGTAATAGGGAATTAAAGCCTCCTGACAAAAGGCTTTTTTCAGTTGCCTTTCAGGCACCCTTTAGAGAGGTGGCTCAGAGATGCTCTGGGACGCGTGGCCCACAGCTGGAAACCTACAGGCACAGGAATGAGCAAAGGGACGGGCACACAGACAGGTAGCATCTGAGGTTTAGGTTTAGCTTTACCACCCGTCTTTCCATTTCCTATCTAACTGTGGTAAAAAATAATTTAAAAAAAGTCCTTCAATTTCCTTCACAGTTTTAAGGCTAACAAGGACTATTAGATCATCTGTTCTGACCTTTTACATCTAGAGGCCATCAGATTTCCTCCAGTTTATGAGCACCTCCATAAAATAACAGCCCATATTAATTTCAATCACTAGTGAGGGAAATAAACCCGCTCCAATCAGAAATGGGTTTGTCTGAGGTTCAGTATTTGCCGCCGTTGGCACTCTCATCATTCACATCCTTTGTAATTACTCTACTATTTTCCCTCTGTATATCCTCGAACACGTTGTTAAAATACTGGGAATATTTAAATTACTGTGGCATCCCATTTTGGTCACACTCTGTGACCACAGTAAAAAGGGTCTCCAATGGGAAGACTTGGACAGCCAAACCAGACAAGGCAAAAAAAAAACATTAAAAAGGGAGAAATCATCATTCTCCTGATCTCACGTAAGACCAAAGAGATTAAACGATTAGTCAAAAGTCACCCAAAAGTTGGTGGCAGAGATGGAGCTGAAATCTACTTTCTCAAGTCAAATCCAGAGTTTTAATCACCCGAACACCCTTCCTCTCCCTTCATTGCTTTCATTTATCATTTCAGGCTAGGCAGACTACATCGAAATGATGGCTTTGTGAAGCATAGAAACACAGTTTTACGGGCAATAAACAATAAATATGAACCTGAGAGACATCTCCAGGAAACCTCCCTTCCAAAAACAAGTCCATTTTCTATTTTTTTCCCCTAGAAGATGGCAAAAGCCTTCCCTTCCCTCCCGCCCGCACCTCTCCGCCGGGCTCGGCTGCGGGATGGCACCGAGCACTCCCTCTCCCTGCCAAGATGACAAAGTCCTGGCTGGCTCAGCCGCCGCCTCTGCCAGTGTACCAGAGCATCGGTTGTGCGATTTCATTTAAGCGCTGCTCACTAATTATTAACTGTAGGCTCAGCATTCAGGGTGCAGACAATGGGATCAGCCAGGCACCGCTCCACTGGCGGGGGGGCACCACCGTCAGCACGGGTTTCTTTTTAATTATTGTGCAGTGGAATCAGTCCTGGAGAAGCGAATTGAAAAGTATACAAAATTCTGATTAATAACCAGAGTGGCTTTTTTCAGTTTTTCTCCAAGTTCCCGCCCACAGGACCCCAACTGTCTTTTCAGCTGTAGCACCAAAACCTGCACACGCTTTAAAAAATGGGATAAATCATTTTGCTTTGCAGGACCGCTCCGCAACAATGAATTATGCAGAGCTGAGCCCTAACCAACCTCCGGATCCAGACTTCTACGTATTCCATGTATGCACCCAGATTTAAACTTTGAGGATGACTCATGGCTGGTCCTATTTTTTGGCAGCTCCAGGCAGGACACAAACCTCTCTACAGGTTGGAAAGGCTCTGTTCTGGGCTGAGGTCCAGACTTCACCATCTCAGGCCTTTGCTTGATGCCATGCTTTGCTTTGTGTAAGGGCTGAACCCATAAGGTATCTATGTTACCTCCTCTCCCGAGGAGAGCTATGCATCCGCAAAAAAAGGAAAATTTAGATTTAGAATTAGATTTAGATTTAGTGATTTAGAAACTAAAAGGGTGGTTTAGGGCTTGTTGCTTGTATTAACAAGTCTGTCTTGTAGAGATAATTGTGGTTGCACTTCTGCTAATGTCCAGTGGGGCAACGCAGGACTTTCTTCCCCCTTTCCAACTCCACTGAGTAAGGGAGGCTACTCAGTGGCCAGAAAGGACCTAACCCTACTCACAGTTACATCCATGACATTTTGGCTGTCCTTCCCTCTGGGGTTAGTGGCAGCTGTCTCGAGGTGTCACACATGCTACCGAAGGCTGCACTGGAAACCACACTTGTACTGGGGAGGCTGTAGAAATCTTCTTTCTTTTCATACAGGTTTAGCTAATGGCCAGTTTTCACCATGAATCCCAGTTAAAAAAAAGAAAAAAAAATGTGCAGGAAGCACTGAATTCTATCTCCCCTGGCATCCAGGTTTTACTGGCTCTGTCACCTTTGAACTGCCAAACTACACACCAGGTCAGGCTCGCTGTGAAAGCAGCTCCAGGCTCATTCAGAAATTGGGTGCAACTTGGCAACAATCAGCATGAGTTTGCAAGGTGTTTCTTCATTTCTGGCTGCCTATTGATTAAGATATTCCCATCTCAGAGAGAAAACCAAGTGGCATTTTTGTTCAAAATAGCAGGAGAAAAAAAAAATCTGAGTCTTTTGATAGAAGTGCTTCATCCTGGAAAAGCTTCGCTCCAGGCAGGGGAGTTCCTGAGCCATGATCTCCACTCACTCGCTCCTACCACAGGAGGCTCCTCAGCTGGTGGCTGGAGCCTCTCTTCCCCTTTACAGCCCCTCTAACAGCGGAAACGCCCAACACGCATGGTGGCCGGGGACGGTATGCCGCTGGTCCCGGCCGAGGGCTTCGGCGCTGAGGAGCCAGCAGCCCCACCACGGGCTGAGCAGAACTCCGGGGCAGCCGCTCCTCCCGCACACGGGGCACAGAGCACGTGAGGCAGGGCTGCCACGGCCGGGGATAAGGCAAAGGACATTGTTTAGCAGCACTCAGGGCAAGGGTTAGAGTAAATAGGCTGCTGTATCGCACAGAGCAAGCGTGTGTTAGGGACCGAAAGTGAACTCAGCCCTTTGGCGTGGCAGCCTGTGCTGTACCTGCAATGAAACCTTTCCTGTAAATGGAGACATCAGAAGGAGACGACATTCCCTAGGGGCTGGGAAAATGTTATGTGAATCATGCCTGACTCCGCTCAGGAAACATCTCTCTCAGTTCTGAGTGAAATTCTATACCAAAGACATATATTTTTAAATTAATACTTTTTTTTTCTTTCCACTTCCAGTACCTTGGTAGTGCTTTTTCTCTAAGCAGTTATTAAAAAGAAGGAAGATATAGTCTTGCACTTGGGTAATAACTCTTCCCCAATATTTCTCAATTTACCCATGCAATACTCCCTCCTCTTCTTCCCCAAGCCTTCCCATTTCAAGTCTCGATGCGTTCTGAGCCGGTGTCCCCGCGCTGCTGCTGCCCCCGTGCAGGCTGGTGGCAGCAGGGGCCCCAGTGCACGCGGGCTGCCTTCGCACGCCTCACCCCAGGTGCTGGGAGGAGGACAGAGTCCTCCAAAACGCTGGGAGGAAGCACCGATTCGTTCTCAGGTCGTGCAGGGCTCCTACAGCCGCGGTTCCTCACATTCCCCTGCGGTGGGGCGGTGGGGGATATTGCGTTTGACTCTCAACAAACTGTGTTGCCAGGACGACGTTTATTATGATACATAATGTGAATAAAGGATGAAACTGTACGCGGCGTGCTGATTTGCTATAACTGTCATCTGCGATGATAGTCTCTAGTTTATACCTCAAATGAATTTTGCATGGATGGTACCGATGCTACCAAGAGCTGCAGAGGTGTATTTCACAAAGCTGCCTGGGCCTGGCATGAAGATCATGCCACTTTAAACAGCGAATCTGTTATTGTGATGTTTGCGAGAGGAGAACAAGTGGGAAAGTCACTTTCAAGTGCAGCTCAGTGCTCTTTTAATGAGGAATGGGGTCTTCTTCAGAGTCAGCCAACTACTGAGGAGGAGCTGACACCCTTAGTAGTCAACATCCTCAAAACAGCTGACAGCTCCAGATAAATCAGTTTGTGTACTTCCTCCCCTTCTCCCATCACCTGCAGTGACAGGAAAGCACTAATTTCCTTTGAGAGGGAGAGAGATGGATGCACGCGTGCATCCTGGGCTTGTTGATCCTTCAGTGTAAAATTAACAAAAACAGAGGCCAGGGAGAACCGGGAATAGGCGCAGCACTTTGTCAAGAGGAAGCTTTGCCGCGGTGCGGCCCCGTATTCATCGTATGGTAATTCACAAGCGTGCATAGGCACAGTCGCATTGCATTACCCCTGGAAGAAGCAGCTGTGACAAACACGGGGCGCTGGGTGAGCCGGCTGCCAGCCCACAGCACGGGAAGGGCAGCACCCCCAGGGCTCTGCAGCCCGCGGAGGGGACCCGGGGAGCTCCCCGACACCGGCCCCTCAGATGTGGCTGCCCTGGGCCGAGCAAAGCGACTGCCATGCGCTGGAAGGCTGCGACTGCAAATCGCGGTCCCAGTCCCAAAGCCGAACGATCGAGTGCCTCCAGGACCCTGGGGCGCGCAGCACCTTTTGGGGAGGCTCTCGCTTGTTTATCCGCTGCTCAGGGCGATCAATAGGGAGTTAAGTACTGAGCGCACCCTCTCCCACAGACAGTCCTCACCGCGCACTTCCCGAATTCATTACTCTGTTGCTGTCACATGGCTAAATGATGTTATAAAAATTAGATACTGCAGGCCATTAAAAGCAGCGCACACTCACTGCAAAGAAACCTACTGAGGAAACCCTCCAGACAAAACCATGGTGAAATTCCTCCCCAGCAGCCAGCACAGAGCACAGCTTCCCCCCAGCCAGGAGCCCCACGCCGCAGTTTCGGCAGGGCCGGTCCCCCCGGCTTTGTATTGTCACTTGTGAGGGTCGCCTCACTCCGCCATGCTCGCTGCCCCATCACCTTTCCAGATACAGGCTCTGACACGAGGCGAGCTGAAACCGGGCAGAAGCGAAAGCAAGACACCCAACTTGTTTGAACAGGAATTGGAACTGCTCCCAGCGACCCTGCTTCAGGGAGGATCCTGCCCAAAACCAGACACGCACCGTCCAGGGCTGAAGAAAGGCTGTCTCCCCAGCCTCTGCTTGGTGCATGCTGGATTTCAGCAGCGTTTAAGAGTCCCTCTCCTGCACAAGGACTTTTTAAAGAAGTCACCGATGATGTCATCACACACATATAATTTTTTCATATAAATATATAAAAGGATACAATTGACATGATCAGAGGAGACAATCACAGCAATGACATGTTGGAGCAAGAAATCTAAAAGGAAGTATTTGCCTTACAACCATTTAAAAACAATTATGAATTCACATTTTAAATAAATATGTATATCTATATGCATACATAAAACTATAAATACATCTATACATGCATGCATGTGCACACACATATGTATAATTACATACACATGCTCCTGTGGTTTTCCAGCTAAACTACTGCCATGTGTTGCACGTTACCCCAGGGCCCTGAGCAGAAAGGCTGAAGCCCACCTCTGGGCGCAGGGGGGCCAGGCAGTTTCTGCCAGACCAGAAACCCAGAAAGCCGCCCCACGCAGGGACCCCACGGCCTGAGCACAGGAAAGCCGCGCGGCACAGAGCCCCACGGAACGAGCGAGGATGTTTCAGGGGGAGCAAGCCAGGACCGCTGTTCCCTGTCTTCTGCTTTGCGCAAACCCCCACGGCTGCAGAGCGCGCGCGAGACGTGGCCCCACGCGGCCCCACCAGCCGCACCGTGCTCTGCAAGCGGCTGTACCCGTGTGGGTGACGCAGAACTACACACCTGGGCAGCAGCGCTCGCTTTCCTTACAGTGTCCTACTAGGCTGCGTTGTTTTTTTCTTACACTGTTGAGTATTTCAGGGGAAAAGCTCTTTTGTGTGTAAATAACTATTAGGTGCTTTTTAAAAAAAAAAAAAAAGCAAAGAAAATTCATAAAAAAAAGCAGACAGAATTCATTTATATGAAAAATAGAGGGATTAAACATAGCCAATAAATTACAATAAACTGTCCACAGTGAACAATGCCACCAGATGACCATAATGGAGATCCAGTGCTCTTGTGCTTTTATTAAAAGAACAAAGCGCTGCAATTAAATGTAAAATCCGGTAATATGTCATCGTACCTTAAGCATCCTTTTCTCATTCATTGAACACTGTCCTCTGATTTAATTGAAGCCTCTGGTCCCTTTGAGACAGCAATAGTCCTTACTCTAGGCCAAGTTTAGCATTTCATTATTTAGTAATCTGAGATGGAGTCATGCTATTGACTCTCAAGCAATCCTCTTTGCTTCTTATAACAAAAAGGATGCCCACAGAAATAATTGATACCACATTCTACTCTCTAGTAAATCGTCCCTTAGTGGATTGTGAAAAGAGGTTTTTGATTTAGACTTAAGAATAACAAAAGTTGGGTATATTTTTCACTGATGACCCCCATATGACATGTCCATAACCCCTTTCACAGCAGGAATGTTGGCCTAAAGGCATTTTAGCAGCTAAAATGAGTGACTAGAGGCTTTCCAGGTTTTGTTATATATATTCTGTATATAAGTGATGCCTTCGTACAGGAAAGCCATTTCTTTCTATAGAACAACCCACTGTGGACCTGATCCGGCCAAGAGCCGATGCTCTCCTGGCTGGTATCAGGCAGCCATCGGTGCTTAGCACCTCATAAAGGCAATCAGCAACTTCCAGATTCATTACAGTTTTGCACACTGGAAATGGGCTGAAGCCGTGCGGGGTGTTTGCTTTCCTACATGAAACAAGCCAGGCGAGGCCGGCACCGGCTCTGGGGCTGAGGCCCCCGCAAGCCCCCGAGATCGAGAACGGCGTTAACCAGCTTCCCAGCTCTGAAACACCCGGTCTTCGGGCAGGGAGCCTCCATCATGCTCCGGCCACTGGGACTGAGCTGAGCCCACCTGCTTTTCCTATTGGGTAAAAGGTACCGGTTTGTAGGAAGGTTTCAACTCCCAGGAAGGTGAAACTCCCCTAATTCCTCTTGCTGAATGTGTAAGAGAGAACTAGGCACAGTTTACAAGCGGTGATTTGTTACGGGCTCATCACTGTGAGTATGAAATGACCAGTGCTAATAATGAATGCGGGCACATGAAGTTAGTGACCCCGAACACCAAGGGGAAGCCTGCCCGGTCCACTCATTTGTGTTCAGCTCTCTGGTTCTGGCATTGGGAAAATTTAAAGTTGGTTGGCACACAGGGGAGGTGTATAGACGTAGGGGTGCATCCAGGCTTAGGGCCTCGGCCCTCCCATGCGCAGCAAGAGTCAAAAAGGAAAGATTACCCTGATGCCTCCTTGCTTCCACGCTCTGGGACCTCTCGTTCCTCGGAGCACTGAAAAAAGTGAGTTCTCACCTACTTTGGAAGACCAACACCTACCAGCCAAAAATGGCTGCTTCCTCTGGAAATCTGCACCACCGTTCCCAGGCAATGTGAGCGCAGAGCTAAGCTGGGCGGAGACCCAAGCGCCCCGCAATAAACCTGCACAGTTACCGCTAAAATTAATGGGAATTACATGGGCTGGGGGGGAACAGTCCCCTCGCGGGGCTGCATCTCGTAGCCTGACCTACGCCCACAAGCCTGCACTCGAACTCGACTGCATATATTCCGGTAATCTATTTGCCACGTTAAATATTTCAAATTAAAAAATGTCAGGGTCAGAGCCAAAACAAAGCATTATAAGGGATAAGATTTTAATTCAGCTGGTCCTGCGAGAGACATGGGGAAGGAGGAGAAATTCATGGCAATTATTTTGCATTTGGGGAGAGTTATTTGGCTGTAGGGCCAACCCCTACCAGGGCAGTTTTCAGCAAGTTTTGTTTTGTTTGTTTGCTTCTCTTCTCCCAGTACTCAAATTATCTCCAGGTCCTTAGATCCATTAGACTAATTAATATTAAGAACATATGCATATGCAAATGAGGCCATGGTGCCCATATATTTCACTTTACATGACAGCTTGAAGTGTAGTTGTGTGAGTCAATCAAATGCCATAAATTTGCTATGCACAAGAGATCATTAATATTAATTGGGGCATGGGCACTGTGCAGTAGCCCATGCCACCATTAGAAATGGACCCCTCGCTTTAATTGTTCAGCAAATTCTTTTTTTTTTTTTTTTAAATCAGCGCCTATGCCCTGATTAAAATATGTATTTTTTTTCCCAGGTAGTCTTCAGAACAGTATCCGAATTGTATTAAAAAATACAGAGCAGACCTTTTCTAAGACAGATGGCACACAATGAGGTTAAAAAAAGTATCTTGAGATCCAACCAGCAAGAACAAAAAAAAAAATTGCTTGCATTGTTGTTTTCATTATCTTGCTTCTGTCATTTCATGAGCTTTGTATCTTGCAAGGAAAGAAAGAAGGGAGAAAAACTGTGAAATTAATCTTTTGTGCATGGCCTGATAAAGAAGAGACATGCTCAGACAAAAGATAGACTGAGAGAAGGTACCGTGATTGATGACTAAAGTAAAGGTGTCAGAAGAGTATTATGTAAATTACTGGAGGCACAGACCATTTCAGAGAGAATGAGAGGGAGAGGGGAAGCCAGAGAGAGAGAAAAAAAGGACTGCAGAGTCGATGTCACCAAGACAGTGGTCCCCAAGCGCCAATTTCTTGCCATCTTTCATCTGCTCAGACAAGCTCACCTCACTTTCTATTTGGTTTGCACAATGTAACAAAGGAGGAAAAAACTGTCAACATTAGCATGAATACAGCCCAAAAGCGGGGTTCGAGCTCACAGTGTCTGAAGTGAATCGGTGAGACGGGAACTTTAAGAAAGGCAGCTTCAGCGCTCCTACGTGTGCCGGCAGCGGCAGCGGCTGGGAGCCGATTCGCTCTCTGTTTTGTGTCAGAATCGGGATTCAGATAAACGGATCCCGGGTCCTTCTCTGTGTTTAACACCCAGCTTGGCACCTCCCCGCCTCTGCCCACCCTGGCACCCAGGCACTCCAGCACGCGCAGCCCGCGTGGACCCGCCGGCAGCACCGACACAACAGCCTGCACCTGCCCATGCGGCTCCTCTGCCCGCGCATCCTTTTAGCCAAATCCACGCACACACCGCTGCTGGGCAGAGGGGAAGGGAGCAACAGACAGCTCACGCCCACCAAGCCCCCCCAAAAAACCCTTTCTCGCCACGGCCACAGCCACACACGACGGCCCCGGTGCACCCCGTCTCTGCCGCTCGGGTCCCTTCTGCGCGCCAAGGAACGCGCGGAGCCGAGCTCACCCGGACTACATGACGGCCATGAACTTCCAGAAGAATTCGGTGAAAGCACGCTCCCAAGGAACTTATACCAAGTGAAAATATGTTCGGTCTCCCATGCCCCTGGTTTGCACATCCCAAGAGGATGATGTAGTTAATCGATAGCAGGAAAAATAAAAAGATATATATTTTTGTACTTTCACCTTTCTCAAAAAAAAAGATTGAAAAACACAACGGGTTTTCAGGAAGTTTTCCCTTTGTTCCTGACTATATGATTAATCTGGCTCCTTCTTTAAAACCAATTATTACATATTGTCTTTTGAATTTCACCTCTGCCATATCTTGCCCCAATTTAATTCAATCACTGGCCTTTATTCAATAATTTCATTTTCCAAGGAAAAAAACAACTACAAATGGTCACCTATCACCTCCCCGGTAAGAAGCGAAAGAAGCACTCAAGGGGAAGAAAATACCAAACAGGCGTTTGATGAAATGCCCTATCCCACCCCACACATACTCCGGAGACGCTGGGCTGAAGGAACAGGGTGCCCCCTGCACACAACCTCAGCACCCCGAACCCCACCCTGTAGGGTGAGTCGCTGTTTTTAAGCGAGGAAGAAGAGGGAGCTGCGAGTCGGGCGGCCGGCACGTGCTCCCCTCCGCTCTCCATCTCCCCTGGCAGCTCCGTGAGAGCGGCCTCAGCCAGATCCTGCCCACGGGCCAAACGCTGCATGCAGGATTCGGGGCAACAAGGGCAAACCCGGCATGGCTCCTGGCAGGCATCGCTTTGGTAGGGAGCACGAGTGTGCAAGTGAAGCTGCTTCCCAACTTCCTTCCTGGGGATTCAATCAGCTGTCACATGGCTTTCATTTCGAGTGTTGAGAGACATTATAATGAGATTTAATAACAAATTGTTTCAATTTTGCGTCCCCTGTAAGTTCTGTTGGCCAAGCAAGATAGTCCATGGAAAAAACATTTGTTTCTTCTCATTGATTTTTTCCTTTTTCGACTCTTTTTGCACCACGAGTGCAACAGTTGGAAAAAATTTAAAATCCAAAAGAGGCAGCTATTTCTATAACATCAATTTGTCCCTTAAAGAATGAAATGATAAAATGAGTAGAAAAAAAAAAATAGATGTCCTGGGCACCAAGCTCTGTGCAAATCAGTTTTTAAAGTATCAGTGAATTCACATTTTAAAGAATACTTTAGTTTGCAAGATTGAAATTCTTTTTAAGAAGAAACTCTCAAAGGAAGTTGTCATTTTAGGCTGCACAAACCCAAACCCTTCCAAAATCAGGTGCTTAGAAAAAAAATTGAAGCACTTTAATAATTTAAATTGCTCCCCTTTGCACATGCCCAGAACCCAAATCCCTTTTCTAACTGAAGTGCTTATATAAAAATTTGACAGCTCTTATAATTTTAAATTGCTCTACACTGAGTATGCCCAGAACCTTGATCACTTCCAAATTCAAGGGCTTATAAAAATTTGAAGCACTCCAATAATTTTAAATTGCAATGCACAGTGCAGAGTGATTTAAAATTATTGGACTGCTTCAATTTTTTTAAAAGGTCTTCAATTTGGAAGCGAGTCAAGCAGCATTCTAATACAGTAGTTTAAGACATACTGTACTGATCTAAAATTTAACATCTAAAAATAATGAAAATTAAACCGAATACACTATTTAAAAAGTGCGGATGGTTTTCCCAAACACACCTAGGAAATGCAGAAAACCACAACTTCTGACTGCTTGGTCTTTCCTCTCAAATGAGTCAAGAGCAAAGAGCAAAGAGGAGATGCTCAAGACGAAACCGCAGACGTAAGCTCAGCACCAGCCCGGGGGCTGGGTGCCCCAAAAGCCCTGCCAGACGCACCCAGGGACACGCAGCGGAACAGGGAGGGCAGGTACTTACGCCGCGGGAACCCTAGCGACGGCAGCCTGCTGCGTGAAGGCAGGGCTGGCAGCCGTCCCTGCGGCCGTGGGGTGAAATGTGCCCCTCCGAGCCACCTCCTTGAGATCTGAGAGGTGCACAGGAGTCATCACGGTGGGGTGGGAGCTTGTGGTGACACCGTGGGTCAGGGACAGCCATGGCAAAGAGTAGATGGGGCCCTTCGGTCCCCAGAGTGAGGGACAGGTTTAGACTATTTACAGATCTGTTGGTTACAGACCAGCGTTTTTTTGGATGGCGTTTCTGTTTCCTCTCAAACCATATGCTTTCCAGTGAGGACGCACAGCAAGTGTCCCATGCGTGGTTCAAAGCACTGACTCCCCACTGCTTTGCTTCATCAAGAGGGGAAATACATAATTTCCACGAGGTTTAGTGTTAGATACTGGCTCCGTGTGTAAGTCTTCTTGGCAGCTATTTGTTTCCCTTTAAAATCTTGTCCTTTTTTGGAGGTGATTTATATTAATAAACTGTTTCGGATCAGAACTGGCATGATATGTAAAATCCATGCCTGTTTGGTATTTCTGTTGTGTATGCTTAATTTGAATGGTGGGAAGGAAGAAGACAAGGCTGTTTAGCTGGCTGCAAGTCTTTTTTCCGTTCCAGACATGCAAGTCTCTTCTCAGGAGTCAACTGTAACTATTATAGAGTTTCTTCAAAAAAATCAATTTTGACATCCTGAAGATAGGGAACGGAAAGAGATTTGAAGTCACCACATTTTCCATGCATTCATGAACATCTGCAATGTAAAATTGTTTCACAACAGGGGCTAGGCTCTATTTCATCTTATAACAAGTTGGGAATCTTGTCTATTTGCAGCTTATTCAGTCTGTTTGATACTAGGGACACTGTGTCTTCGGCTGCAAGCTTCATTTTGAAGTTGGGGTCTTGTGGCCTTCTCTGTTGTCTTTTGTTTCTTGTTAAGTTACAACTCACAGGAGATGACAGAGAGAGTCCTTATGCCTAGCTCCAGGGTGATAAGGGAGGCTTGTTAAATTTTGATTATTATCTATTCAAAATGAGCATCCTCGGACAAAGAGAGAGATGGCACCTAGGGCAGTGCAGTTTCTAATGTGAATTTCCAGAAGAGAGTTGAAAGTATGGATTAGCTGGAGTGAGTCAAACAAGCAGGGGAAGTTTGGGCACAAAAGGCAAACAGATGTTTTCAGAATTGTGGGGTCCCCCTTTTGATACTGAGACCAGCTAAAGAAGACAGAAAATGAATCCACGGGGGAGAGGAAAGGCCCTGGGAGTGGGAGGCAAAGCCAGTTTAGGAGCACTCCTTAAACAGTGGGGATGCTCCCAGGCCCTTGGGGATGAAGGAGGCCAACACGAGCCCTGAAAGGAGGTGGCAGACAGCACTTTGCTCAGACCGCCAGGAGCTTAGCAGCTCACAGGCAGGATGTGGCACCACGGCTGGGGATTTCCACCTGAGCCACATTACTCACCCATCCGCATCCAGCACCCTGATCTCTTCTATGGTCGAAAGTGCTCCCTTAAACAAACTTTGCAACTTTTCCTTTCATGTTCACTAAGCCTTTTTCTCATTTTTTATTTGCATCTCTCTGGTCAGAATAATTTGTTCTACAGAGCAGGGTCAGAGCTAGAAGTTCCTATCACAGCAGGCTGAAGATAAATGGTGTCCACCTATGGTCCTACACGACAAACTTGCACTTTTACGCAATAGATTCATGATTTATCATGTAAAAAGTATCTGCTTTGAAAAAAAGAAATGGTGCAAAGAGGTTTTATTCAATAGGCTGTAATGGTGAGCTGTTATGGTCTATCAGGTGGATAATGTGCATCTTAAAATACTGTGTAAATACGTATTTCTATAATAGCTTGTTACATTTCCAAAGGAGCCATTGCAGCCTACATCTGAAGTGAGAAGGAGCTCATAGGAGACAGGCTCTGGCACTTTTTCCCTCAGCAGGAGGTGGGCAATGACAATTTCTCTTAAGTTAGAGAGGAAAAATATTATTTTCTGATTCACACGAACAATAAAAAACAATGGCAAGCAGCAGCTCAGAGAACATTGACTGGAAGGAAGGAAGGTAAGTGTTAATGTGATGAGAGCGCCAAGAGAGCTTTGCTCTCTTCTCCAGTCAACATATTTCCTTGCACCCCAACTGAGATGGCAGCATTACATGAATGTTCTCCATATTTTCTTCCCAAGAGCTGATAGAATTATTTGTTGTGAATAACATTCATAGGAGCTTTGATCCTGAAAATGCCTATGTATGAGAGCAGCTAGCCACCTGAGAGTAGGTTTTTTTCTTATTGCACCAACATATCCTGAAGTACTACAGATATATTCATTACTGAAAAGTAGTTATTAACATGAAGCCAAATTAGACAGTTTTACTTGCTTGCAAATGGCTGTGTCAGATTATCAGCCGCTGGTAATGTGCAACTTGCGATCCAAGACAGACACACTCTTGGTTTCAGCTCCTCGACAAATGGGAGTTTCAGAGCAAGGGATAAAAATCCAAAACTGAAATAATGCACAGTAAAAGCGGGATGGAATTCCTGGAATTTGCAAAGTTTCTCCCACTCTCTGAACAAAAACAAGCCAGGGCTACCATGGCCACACAAACAAAAGCAAGATGGGTCAGATGTTTCTGTTTAAAAAAGGCAAACAACTTTTGACTTGATTCATGCCTCTCTCTTTCTATCACAGAAGACTAGAAGACACCATACAGTTTCTTCCTGACGACCTGCCATCCTGCAGGCACTGGCATGAACTGACCTGCAACATCGGCTCTTACCCTTCCTGTCCTCTACAAGCCCCGCGTGTGACACACCTCTGCAGCGGGCTGCGAGACACAGCTCTGGACACAAAGACGCCCGAGCCAAGGAGAAACGCAGACTGAGAGCCAAACAGCGTACCTCGCTTCTCTGCCTATTTGCCCATATTTTGGTATTTACACTCTATGCCATCCCTCTCACACAGCACATATATAATCCTTTACTGTAGTGCTGGAAAAGGATTCTCTATTATTTGCAATTATTTCCTAATTTGGCCAATATGAGAGGTTATTGCTGCTGAAAAGAATGAATAAAAGCATATCTGAGGCAAAAAAGTGCTAGTAGTAAAGTTTAAAAAGAGCACAGATGAAGATTAATAACCTCAGAACTCAGGGCCCGGAGTACTTAAAGCAAGTAAAAAGATATTATGGAGCAAGAGAACGGAGCCAAAAGGAACTTTTGTTATGACACCCAAAGCCACATGCAACTTCTCAGGTCATGCAGTGCTAACTCTGCGAGCCTTCCCAGTGAACCTGCCCTGATGTCAAGGAAATGGGGCTGATTTATAACTCTTTTTTCCTGCAAAGCTTCAGGTGAATGTGTTTTCTGACTTATCTGAAAGTCACAAAGAAATTTAGGGAGTACAAGCTCACAAATAGTAAAAGCCTGCAAGGAAAAAAAAAAACAGGGCTTGCCATTTAAGGTGGAAGAAAGCAGTCTGGATGCAGACCGATTCTGGGACGGACAAAGGACCATGAAGTCAACAGGAGTCTTTCAGCTGAGTTCAGTGGCTTTGGCTCATGTCCTGAGCAGCTGAAGAGCAGCTACATGACCAAACCAAACATGGACTGTCCATCTGAAGAAAAAGGACAGCTGACACATGTGGAGAGGGAAGGCCACGCTCACGGAAACCTGAGGTCCGTATATGACTGCTGGTATCTGTAACCATCAAATTTTGCCTTGTTCCAATAAAAATAAAGGAGGACTTTCCGCAGACGGTCAGCAGAAGTACGCAGAGCTACTGTACGTGCTCACATGAATACAAGAAAGGGCACAAACTTCTTAATCACCGATACACCGCTCGTAAAGGAGCAGGCACAAATATTTGTACCCACTAGAACGGCTGCCGATACTGCAGAATAAAGCAATTAGGACTCAGAAGAACTGAGTTAATAAAGGCAATGGAGAGATGATTAAAAATACTTTGCTAAGGAGAAAACAGTTTTAGTCACATGCATACTGAGATGTCACCATTTAATAAAATGACAAAAACTATCTATCACATATGCATGAACACAGAACAATATAAAGAGGTTAACAGAAATTGATGGCATCCCAGCTTTAATTTTACACTGAATCGGAGTCTTTGGTGATTGAAATAGACAAAGATGTATAGGGTTATCTTGTTGAAGAGGCTTTGCTAATTACTGGCACTTGTCATTTCTCCATAGCTTTATCTAAGTCAGGGAGGCTAACTAGCTCTTTCTCCCCAGTGTGCATTGTTTGTTCAGTAGGCTTTGTGCTGAGAAAGCCTTTTTCATAACTGCACCTCATTATTAACGGGTTCATAAATAAATGAGTCCTAATATTTTCCTCGGTTAGCATTTACGATAGGGACATTTGGACTACAAAAGATTACACTTGTCTTTAATAAAAATAGGCACTTATACATGAAGCCTATTAGGGTCCTTGTTACGCTGAAGAGGAGGAGGAGGAGGCAGAAAAGGGGAGGAGCAGGATTATAAAAACAGCCTTTATAGCATTACCATATTTTTCATGTGATTTTAGTAGCTATTTATTATCTTACATTAGCTAATTATGGATCTAACCTGAAATGGATTTCTGGATTACATACTCTACCCTGCAGTTTGCCATATTGTATGCTCTCAACCCGATCCAGCAAACACCACAAACCAGGCAAATACTTTCAGACCTGAAAAATAAACAAGGCAAAAGACTGAGCCCAGCCCCATCACGAAGCTGATCCTCAGGTGCAGCTGTGTCCTCTGCCAGGTCTGACAGACTTCGTTCCTGGAGCTGCAGCTCAGCTCACTGCAGAGCTCAGGGTCAAGAAAAGCTGGGAATTAGCTGCAAGGGTGGGGAGAGTCACATTTGAGGGAGTCAAGACAGCTGTAAGGCTGCATGAAGATACCCAAGCAATCTCGAGGAGCACAAGATTTCTTCCTACGTGTGCTATCCCTCCCTCTCCTCGTCTCCCATCCACCTCCCTTTCCCAGAGGATCACCCTGAAAGCACCCAGCTCCCAGCCAGGAGGACAAGTGACAAGAGGGAAGAAGTTTGCTCTCCCCACTCCACTTTTTGCACGAGGGACATGCTGGCACAAAGCTGAATCTCCACACCCCAGGCCACTGTTTTAGCTGTAATACCACCTTTTCGTTTTGCTTTCAGGTGTGGGAATGGTGCCTCCTGCACAGCCAGCAGTGCCTGCTGCAAGCCAATGCTGCACACCAACATGCATGTGGATGAAGCCAGGAAAGCAAGCAGATATTTGCTAAGAGACTGTATTAAGGGGGATAGGCATCTAACTCCACGTGGCCAAATCTGATTCCTCCCTTCCAACGCAAATGCCAAAATGTTGCCAGTTCCCTGTATTTTTCCAGAGGTCTCTGCCAGGACTGAGCCTGCTGTTAAACCTCAGAAGTTTTTCACTAGTGCTACAAAAAAACTTAAAACAATTACGTCAATTCTTTTCCGAAGAGAGGACATCCACAACGTTGTCAGACAGGTTTAGAGCATTTCAGGACTCAAACAATGTTCTCTCTTTTACAGTTACTGCAATGCACCTTTTGTCTGCTATTTATAAAACGCTCTGTAGTCTTCTTTAAACTTAATCTTTTCAAAAATAACTTCAGAGCAAACAAGCTGTAATGGACGATTCAAGACGTCAGAAATGCATCTGTCTGAACCACAAAACTTTTTGTCTTTCTCCTAGGAAGTAATAATCTGAAAGCAAATACATCAGAAAGCTTGCGTTGCAGTATACTAAAGAGTCAACTCATTTGGCTTTGTGAGACAAGTTGGAAGACCCAAAAGCATTTATAACATTTGTTTTTGTTTTTCTAATTAGGTGTGGCTTTCACTTTTTTCTTTTTTTTTTCTTTCACCTGATGCTAAAGTCATTTAAATCAAAAAATCATTTCAATATATCTGGCACAGTTTTTTTTCTAAAATCGAAGTGAAATACACAAAACCAATTTAATCACAAAAGTACCACTTCCTTCAGGATGTCAGTAATTCTCAAAATTGCTTTAGATATTTGCTAGATATCAGAAATGGGTAATGCAGCATTTTAAGTGGCAGAAATGCATTAGTACTATGTAAGTACATGATCCTTAATGTACTAATCTCAGCAATATGTGTAATGAGAACTTTCAGTAACACTTTATTTTAAGTGTCCTCTGAGAAATGCTAATTTACAATGAAACACCTATGGAAGTACATGTGACATCTACATGAATACCAAATGAATTCATTTTGATCAATGCTATTACAATGAATATGATATGAATTCACAATGATAGGGCGTTTAAAGAATTACCACATTTTCCTTTAATATTACATATGTTTTGAAGATTAGCATATGTTAAAAACCACATTACATGTTCATTAGGAAGTATATATGTTAAGATGTGCAAGAGATATGCTCTAGCATGGTTTAAAACATGTTTCCATCATGTAAAACACTAACAAAAAATACCTGTTAGCAGTGGATTGGGTTCTTGCTTCAGTCCCAGTAATGGGATCTGCTGAGTTCAGTGAATTCCTGGGCTTGCATTTGAGGGCAGAATCTAGAATAATGGGCTGGACTTTGTACTCACTGCTCATCCAGCCACAAAATTACTCGCCCACCAAAAAAATAGTAGTACAATCTAGTACAGTGCATTTTCATACTTGAGAATAATGTGCCTGGGGCATTAAACAAAACTAACTGATGGGCCCTTTTAAAATCTGGCCATGAATACCAGGAAAGGAACCGCTGGAACTTGAGGGTTTGGTAACTCAAAAGCTTGAGTGCCAGAGCAGGGGCTGAACTTCCAAAAATCTGAGCCCCATTGCTGTCCTCTCTAGCTGAGAAGCCTTGGAGCAACACCCACACCAGGATGCAGAGAAAATGTTCTGAAAACCCTTAGAAGTTAACTTGAAGAATGTGGGAAACAAATATGGTCAGAAGATACTAACAAAATAAAGCAGCTGATTACCTCTGCAGGTTTGCTGCTACCTCTCCCATGAGCGCTGGCTGCCATTCCTTTCATATCTGTGACAATTCAGGGTAGGTTCTGGCCACAGGACAAAAATGTTCCTCGTGGACCACAGCTCTCTAGGCAGAAGGGGAGAGCGGCCCACAGACAAGCCTAGAACCCGCTGCAAGTCAATCTGCAAGCTCTCTCTGCTCTGTGGCAGAGGCCATAGCCAGTTCGGGCTGCATTTAAATGGTCAGTGTTTGAGGAACGAATGAGAGGAGCAGGGAGGAAGGCAATCCAAGAGCTGGTCCGAACTGTAATAGAGCTTTACGTGCCTTGGAAACAGTGACAAGGAATGATGGCCCAGACCTCAGCAACAAATGCTCGTAAAAAGCAATGACCCTGATGTACTTGTTCTAGTTTTATTTCACTTGAAAACCCTCATACAAACATTTGATATAGATATAGATATAGATGGCTATGGTGTCCTTCTCTAAATACGACTGTGTTTACTAAAGGTCAATAGCAGTCGCAACGCCATCATTTCCCTTAAAGCATTACACCGTTTTCTATCCTCGCATACCAACCTCGGCTGTGTTTATGTAGGATCGTTTCCTTTTACATCTGGCGGGAACCTTATTTAGTGGTAGATGCCAACAAGCAATTGCACTAATCAAGGTGCGACACCTGCCAGAGCAAAGGCTGAAGCAGCAGTATGTGTTGGCTGAGCGCTGAAGGATCGTGCTAATTGCCAGTGGCTGCCTTTGGCTGCTCTACCAGGCGTCGGGAGCTTTCAGCAATGAGTCGCGTGGCTTGGAAGGGATACAGGAATCTTCTTGCGGCGCTGAGGGTCCCTTCTCACATGGCACCAAGTATCTCCTGTGAGACTCTACCTGCGCTTCCCGCACACGTCCCCAGCACCGACCGGCGCTCAGCACCTCACCGATGGGCCCAATGCACAAGCTGCGAGGTTCACACGTGGCAGAAATGAATCCTACCTGCCATCAGGAAGTCCGCTGAACTGCTCTGAGCTCTCTGCATCACCACAGTCCCAGAATTACCAAAAAAGTCACAGATAACGGGGTGCGTGCCTATAGAGATGAACATATATACTCATACAAGCACATGTAATTACTCAAGGCAGACTTGTCATCTTCCCGTTTAAGCATTGCAGAAGGGCCTGTCGATTTGACCAACAATTACAAGTTTAATGAAAGCGTGAAAGAGATCCTGAACTATTGCATCTGTGATGGCGTGAGCACACTGCTGCAAAGCACTTCACTTGTCATCAGAAAAGGAACTGCTAAAATCGTTTGATGTTTACATTTAACTCATTCTTTTAATATAGACAGGAAAACAGAGGCCACGTCTCAGAAGAGTGGTAGAAGAAAACACAGCATTTCGTCTGACAGTTGCTAGGATAAATAACCCAAATAAGAAATGAACTTCAGATAAAAAATTTTAAATGTGATTTAGAACAATAACACCACTAATACCGATTCCCGTGCTATGTTTGCCCATCTGGGCACATGACTTTTGATCTGAAGTTGGCACTATGAGATATACATAAAATTCACGTTTTGCTTAATCATTAGAAGTCTGGAATTCAGATACCAAAACCAAAAAAAAAAAAAAAAGAGAAAAAAAAGACGTGAAAAATTGTAAAATTTTGTCAGAAAATTGCCTCAGAATGAAATTCTGCCCTTTTCTTCTACTCCAAGAAGTCATTACCATCTGACAGCTGTTTAGTGGCATATGTGTGTTGGTGGTACCAGTCCAATTCCTAGTGGGCAGGTGTCTGCATCACAAAAGCCACCATCACAATTGGCACTAATTGGCACCCTTGCTGGCAGCCTCGGTACAGAAAATAAGGATTAGATGGCACAGAGATCAAATTATGCTGTCACCACAAAGGTGATCCCCCTTTAGGTCAGAAAGGCCCGTTGGCAGGACAGTTCGGGGAAGTTTGCACTTCCCAGGCTCTTGTTTTGCCGGGGAGATGTGAAATGTCAGGTGTCTGACGCTGGCGGCAAGGCACATTTCACATGCGCTTTCACTTCACATTTTCAGCTGAATTTCAAAAAGAAAAAAAAATACACCACCCAAACTCAAAACTCAAACAACAAACTAGAAAATTCCCTCTTAATTTGGACAGTCTCCGATCAATACAAACTTGCTATTTTGTGCAGATAGTCACCATATTGCTCTGCTGTGGTAGCAGTATAATATATTAGATGTCTTTCTTTGTACGTTTTTTTTTGTTTCTCCTTTTTTTTTAGAACAGCATGCGAATTCTGTGATTTTACTAAGTATAGGGTGCAAAATACCCTGGAAAGTAGGGGGGAGGGGGCACGTCTTACCACTCAGCAAGCTTTATGAGGATATTCTCTTAGTTATTGAGATGAGTTGAATAATTCTCCACTAATTTATACACCAGTGAAACTGGCCTGTTGGCAAGTCCACAATTAATGCGAATGCCAAGTGGGATTGCAGCTTTGTTTCATCTAGGAAAACACTTAGCTGAACAGCAGCTTTCCCAGCTGAAAATGTGTGTCTGTCTTTAAACTTGCAACAGAAGCTGGCATTTCTTCGTTTCCATTCACTCTATCATTATGATGCATTATACAATGTAATGATGTAATACGCTGGAAAGCTGAAACGCTAGCTCTTTGCCAAAAATAATAATACAAAAAGTGTACAATTATTTTCATCTATGAAAGCCACTCTCACCACCATCTCCAGCTCCCCAGTCAAAGAGAAAGCTTCCCTAATAGCAGATCATCTCTTTCTGCTTGCGAATTGAACGTGAATGTGAGAAGGGGGATGCCAGCTCATCCATGCTGAGTTACAACTTTTAAAAGATGTAAACATATTTACCACTTCAGTGCGGCGGCTCAGCGCCGCACACCCCTCATGCTTTCTTTTCAACAGCATCTCTCCCCAGCCACGAGCCCCTTACCTGCGGGACGCAGCGCTGCGAGCACTGGGGCTGAGCAGGAAGGGATCACTGCAGGCAAAAAGGACCAGGATTTGGACCTTGCTTAGAAGATCAAAATGCCAGGAATTTTTCAGGCCTGGTCTTACCACTCCTTAAGCACCCAAGTCATGCAAATATCAAGCTCATGTATGCACCTATATAGATGATGCAGGTTCAGGCTTCAGACAGGGAGCCTGAAGTGGCTGCAGGGGATGTGACTTGCCCACACCATAGAAAAGGCAGTGAGAGAGCAGGAACAAAACACAGATCGCCTTAGGTTAAGTGTCCGCTCTGCTGCTTTATCTCGCATTGACTCGCATGGAGTTCATACAGCCCCAACACGCCTCCATATGCAAAGCCATGAAATCGATACCCTCGAGCCAGCAAGGCTCTCCCAGGGTAAGGCTGTTAATATCCAACCTGGAAAGTTGCTGAGCATCATAGCTGGGCTCAGAGAACAGGACAGAGACAGAAGTCTACCCATACACCCACTTCCCTCCGATAAATGCAGGCAAAGCAATGCACAGCTGCACTTTACTGAGCACGTTCACACCCCAGGGCTCTGCACACCACACAGGACACACCAGCAGAGGCGTGCGACTGTCGCACAGACCTGGAACCACATTTGCCAACCCCCGGCAGCCTGGGGGTAGTGCTGAATCATGTGTATCTTTTGATGGGGCCATGCCCCCAAGCCGACCAAAGACCCCTGGGCTCCCGCAGAGCTGCTATGCCCACAGGGTGAAGGGCATGCCTGTGGGACAATACTCACTGTCCTCTAGCAGCAATGAACTGCCTGAATTTGTCTTCAGAAGGACTTGAAGGAGTATGATAGCTCCACTGCAGTGGCTTGGCCAGTGTCTGCATCACACACCATCACGCACAACAAGCAGCAGGTGCATCTGTGCCCAAAATACATCAAAATGATGCATAATACACCGGTATATGTGCCCCTACCACGGATGCTCAGAGAAACAGTAGCTCCTAGCCCCACAGCAAAGGGTGCGATGGGCAGATGATGAAGGTGAGGATAACAAAGGAGTTTTATAACAAACTCAGCCACCAAAGCATTTCACGTCTTGGTCACCATACTGGTTAGCTCCCAGGACAGGGATTGCTGCTGGGCAAAAGCCACTGTCGGTGGTCCAAGGGCAAAGCCAAGCCCGACCAAAGCTCCTGCCCTCTCCAAGGAGCTAAAGATGGTCCTTTAGGAGGAAAACTAAAAACCAGAATGAAAGAAACGTGACAGGGAGCAGCGCACCACCGAGTGATGGGGTTAGGGTGCAGGCGGCACATGCCATGCATCAACCAGGCGCAGGTCTGCCAGGCGGAGAAAACTCTGCTCCTCCAGTGATATACAATTGCACAGCAAGTGTATCTTAATAATACAATAAAGCGTTAGCTCTGATTAGAAGAGAAAGATGAATTCTTCTGCTAAACCAGGGTAACCCTAAAAGCGTGTTAACATGAAATACTAAATAAAATGCTACTCATCTATAATAAATCTTATTACACATTTTGGCAATTTTACTACTAACATACCGAAGGTTTCAAGCAATGTTTGAAAATAGAAATCTTAAATTGAATCATTGTTGCATGAATATATGCAAAATATTCATTTCTAGCACTGTGAGGGTTGAGTGCTTTTAAATTGGAGAAATCACTCATGACTTCACCTTTTCATGCAAGATAAAGTTGTATGTGGTAACATCATTACAATGTCATGAAAGGAGTGGAAATCATACAACAGTTCTGCCTAAAGCTAATATACAAAAAAGTACTTCTATATTTTTCAATATTGTTCAATATTTAAAGGTGCAGTACAAGGCTTTAAATATATAAAAAAAATCATTAGACTTCAGATGTCAGTGTGGCCTTCACTGAGTACTGAGACTAATAAAATCATTGATGAGATCTCTTTAATATTTAACAGAATTCATGTCTTAGGTACCAGCCTATTTTCAACTCCAGTCTCTGTGGAGGGAACTAAATATAGAAATAAAAAAAAGCAAACGATTTATGTGGCGGTCATTATAGATTTTTTTTAACTAGAGCACTAAAATTAAACTATTTACTCAATAATACTGTCATAACAACAGAGAAAACGCTATGAGATTTAGATAGTATTTCCTATAAATCCTTTAGCAGGAGATTACTTCAAAAGTACATAACACTTTTATACACATTAACAATCAGTAAATTCAATCAGTGAAAACGAATGAGCGTATTTCGCAAGGAGTTGCCGCACCATGAATTGCCAATATAGAGTTCAGGAGACTACTGGAATCTGAAAGGTGCTTTAAAAGAGTGGGAAAGGAGTAATTGGTGCTTATATACCTCTGCGCCTTTTCTTCCCTGTGATTGAAAAAAAAAAATCACGCCTGAAAGTTCAGCCTTGGAAGTAGAAGTTACATTAAAAGAAGCCCACCCTGTAATTTAACTATATTATTTCTTATAGGCTGGCTGGCAGTAAAATCCCAAGCACAGGAGGGGCAGCTATTCCCCAGATAACACCCACAAGCCCCCTCAGCCCCTGCACAAGGTGGTGAGATGCCCTGACCATCACGGGGTTCATTTCTCCAATCGTGACCATTAATGGGAATTGGTGATACCCAAACCGTGACCACCACGAGAGCCCTGGGAGCTGGGCACAAACGGGAATTTCTCTGTTCCCTTGCTCACACCGGCACGAACCCAGCCCTCACCAGACCTCACCTCGCTGCGGCTTCCGCACGTTCATTTCCTTTAAAAATACACGGTGAGGATACGTCAATGAAACAAACAATTTGGTGGTGATAATCCATAGATTATTGACAAGACGAATGAGATTCCTTGGGTCTAATGCTCTCTGCTACTCAAGGGCTAGCTAAGCTCTCTTTTTTCAAATATGTGGATTTTGAAATGATGGATCATAATAACAGAGCTGGTGCCTATGAATGGGGATTGCAAACACTTAATATTTCAATAGAAGTGTGTGCAACATGATCCAATCACTCTGAAAAATGTACAAAATGGAAATATATAAAGAAAGCAGCTGGCATGAAAGAGAATAAACAAAGAAATATTGATAAAACTCTGTGTGGATTAGGCAAAATATATTCATGCTGCATTTGAATAATCTCATATATATTTATGTGTGTGTGCATATATATTCAATATACAGAAAGATTTCTTACCTCATCATTCCCCTGCTCTGAAGGACAGCTCCCTGAATTAGCACCATTCCCCTGCAAATCGCGGAGCTGTGCTTGTGCACGAGACCCCGCTCCCCAGCTCCTGCAGGCGCCCTGGGAGCCTGCTCGGCTGGGGGCGATTCTGCGAGGAGACCGCCACCCCCGCCCCAGTTCAGGGAAGTGGATAAGCACATGTTTCGCCTTAGACTCACGAGGGACCCCTTGAAAGATCCATCTTGTCATTCATTAGGCTCATTTTTTGCACGCTTTTATAAGGCACAGTCCAGTGATTTCAGGATCAGGCCGGAAGAATTCATTTGCACCACACTTACACCAGGGTATTTACTTCCCCACGTCCCAGCAGTAAAAACAATCTGACCACTGAGAGCTGAAGAGTAAGAATTAAGCGAATTTTAAGGCTGAAAATGCACTATCCCAGCATGCAGCTCCCTGACCCACAGCGTGTCCCTGTGGCCAAGCTGGGGTAACTGCCAGGACCACGCATACCCACTGAACCCGTGCCAAGGGCAAGGTACCACAAGCTAGTTTGAGCCCCAGAGGAAATAAAATTAAAATAAATAAATAAATAAATAAAAGCTAAATCATTTTACTTTACAACTGTTGCCGGCTAAGAGGATGTCCACGAATGGTGACTACAGCCGATGGGTGGGAGCTTTTCATGCTGCAGTAATTTCCTAATGAATCTAAGCCCCAAGTTATTCTGCTGTGTTAGGAAGGAAGCAGTGGTAACAACCTCCTCTCCTTCTTCATTATTTTCTGCTTGCTTACTTTCCCTGTACATTTACCACCAGATCATCACCAATTTTCACAAGGCCACCCTGAGTGATGAGGGAAACCAGAGCACTGTCCCCCGGCTCTCCAGCATCAGCCAGCAGCCACTTACTCCACTGGGGTTGCGCTGTGGGGTTTTCCCACTATTTAATCACAGCTGCCCAAAAAGCCACCTTCCTTCCCCCCAGCCACAGCAGCCTACCTACTGCTGAGATGTTCACCACAATAAGCATTGCTGGTTTGTTTTTGCCCATGTGATTACTCCACAACCTAGCGATGACCTCCGCCAGCCGCGCCGGCCCACGAACGAGAGCAACAGAACCCCGCTGGAGCCTCGCGCTCTCCCACGCGGTCCTGTCTCTTTCGCTGGCGCACTGCACGTTAGCTGAGTGGTCTCCAGCATCACTCCCTGCTCTCCCCGGCTACAATCACAAGTTTTATTTTGGCCTTTTCTATGCCTGCTTTGCTCCTCGCTTGCTTTGTCGCCTGTATCGGATCACAGTCACAAATTCCAAACTGCGTTCTGCAGGTTGAATCTCCCCCAGATTTACATGCCACTATGATCAAAATCTGTTGCTTAATACAAGACCTGTATAATGAGCCGGAGATATTCTGTCGCATGCTGAATTTCTGACTCACATGATATGAAGTAACCCAATGAGACACACACGCACACCCGCACGCACACCAGAGCAGAGGTTTGGAACAGCAGCAGCTTTCCTCTTGGCACAGGGCAGGGGCACGTTGGTTTCCTGAACAGGTGGACTACCTGACGAGCAGCAGGTAGCCTTGCTTTTGACTACTATGTCTTAAAGCAGGGCTGTTTGGCAATTCATTAGTGTCTGCTAACTGTTAAACACAGGAAAGTTCAAAAACATGCATATGTTTCCCTCCCTGCCTCCCAGGTGGTATCTGTTTCAAGCAGCAACCTTTTCACTCCCCGCATCAAGACTTGTAAACTTCCCGTGGCTACACCAGCGGTTCCTAACCAGGTCCCTGCGCTGGAGCCGCAGTCTCTGAAGAGCAGCAAACTCCATATGCTGATCTCCGGCTATGTAGATGCCATTCGTTTCTCCTTGAAAGTTTATTGTCAGAATTACTGGAATGTACACAAATGTCTGTATTTGAAGGTGAAATTTGGTGGAAAAATAAAGATATAATAGGATCCTTTCTTATATAATTTCCTGGTGTGATGTCTGTCTAAAAAATGAAGTGAAATTATATGATGTCAAAAAATCATGTTTCAAAATGATTGACAACATGTGAGTGTTTTGCATTGTGAAATGAGGTGGAAAATTTTAATTGCATGATGGAAGGACATAATATTTATTAGAACCTTGTAACCACACTGGATTTCAGTGAAGAGGACACAATTTTAAATTTTATATTAATACTTCAGGCTAAATCTTAAATGAACACACAGAAGCAAAATTCCGACTCAGAACCTGTGAATAAGTTTTTAAGCTCTAACAGTGAAATAGCATCTATGGGGTAGGCACGTCACCATAGTGACAAAAAGATTCCCTCATACATCTACTGCTATTCTGATCCAAACAGTATATAGTGCCAAGCTCCCAGGTCACCAAAGAAATAGCTGCTCTGTGCACGCAGGGCTTTGATAAAGGTCTAACGAAGAATGGGTTGGGCTGATATTCTCGGAAAGTCAAAACCAGCTACTGTGTATAAGCCCACTTCCATCCTTCCCGAAGACAACAAAAGAAGGGTTTGCGTCCTCACCCAAGTGCCAACCAACCCAGGCTATTGCAGACAGGTGGGAATAAATCCCAGAATCAAAGCCGTATTGGAGAAAATCCCAAATAAGCAACAACGTGGTAGCAAAAAGTTCAGGGAGAGTCCTGGCCAGCCCCCTAACAGTTTTATTATTGGGGCTGGCCAGGGCAGCACCCGACAGCAGTAATTTTCAAGGAAAGTGGTCTAGAGAAGGAAAGAAAAGCGAGGTAACATGAAAATGGAGGGAAATGGAGATACGTGTACTTGGAGGTAACCTGAAGCAATCCATCTTCACTTTAAGACATGCCCTGAATATGTCTTATGTCAGTAAGGAATCTGAATGGGGCGATCTATTTAAGGGTCTGTGTTAGTTATACTTCTCCCTTCCTCTTTCCTGGTGAGACGGGATCTGGAAGCATGGAGACGTGGCAAGCACGGCTACTCCTTCCCCACCTGAAGCCCTGGTGAGGCTGACCCCCTCTCCGAGCCCGCTGACAACACCGCAGGCCGAGGGGGAATGCAGAGCAAACAGGAGATCCCCACTGAGCAGAGCCTGGGGGACCAGACCCCAGGCAGCACTCTGGGGCAAGGTCAAGCAGGTGAAGTCCGTGCTCTGCTGGAGTCGACTCTTCCCAGTCTGGCCAGGACTCCGAACCACGCGTGACAAGTCAAAACCCAAGCAATCCTCACGTACCAAAGTGACATACAAAGACCTGAAAAGCATAATTCCCTGGGTAGGCAAAGTAGGTCACGATGAATTTGGAAAGAAGGCTCTGTAGTGACTCTCACTTAACCAAGAAACAGCTACGTAACCAAACTAAAAGCCATGCACAATCCAAAAGTCCGTAAGGAAATTCTCAGAGAAATGAAACCAACTCTGAGGCCTTTTCTGTCCATGTAAGTCATGGGGGACTGTGTTATAAATGCCTATGTAGAGCCAAAGAGAGTGGTTAAAATTATATCCATCAAGCCTAAATGAAGCACCAGGAAGGGAGAAGTACAGAAAGCTACACAGGGAAAACAAAAAGCCCAGCTCCCAATTCTGTCAGTGGCTCGGTATACCAGTAATCCACAGAAATTTGGTCAGGGAAAGAAATCACAGCATGGGAATCCTAAAGGGTCATCGAAGGGGTCTGCAGCTAGTCAAGCAGAAGAGGTCAGAAATTAAAACGGTTAGCAATGAGTAATAAGAAACTGTAGATCCTTAAAGAAGTGTTTGAAATAGGTATTTGTGCTCCTCTCTGAGGGAGAGATTTTTCTCTCCTCCATCAAATTCTCTTTGAGTACTGGGAACAACACTCTTCTTCTGCATATTCTCACCAGCTTTCGGACAGGCTTTGATTTTATCTGTGCACATCCACTGAGCAAACCAGCAGGCACAAAAGTTTTGCTCTAAGCCAGCGTATGTTCCCAGAGCGAGGGATTTACACGTCTTTGCATTAGAAGCGCTCGCACCTTCCTCCAGACCAGGGCAGAAAGCAGTACGAAATGGTGTATCCCAGTGACCGCAGCGAGTCATGCATTTCACAGAACTGCAAAACCGATCCGTGTCAGACTCCCCCGACCCACCCGGCACAGCACAGTAAACCCTGTCCCACCCTCGCCAGCCCCGCTGGTGTGCTGGGCAGGTACCAACCCCGACCTCTGGCGCAGGGCTCACGCTCGCAGCCCAAGATGCAGCCCGGAGCCTGGGCAGTCTGAGCCAAAGCCCAACGCCCGGGGAGTCTAATCGATGGAGTGGAAAAAAAGAACTGTAAAAATGTATTAGATATTTCTGAATAACAAATAAATGTGAGGAAATCACAGTCTGCTCACAGCTATTCCACGAGAAGGAGAAAGAAAGCCAGATCAATTATTCATTTCAAGTTACTCACTCGGCGCTCCATCAGGCTCTTTTATAAGTAAAAATTGTTACAGGATGAACACACCTCTGCAACAAATTTCTGCTCCATCCTCACATGAGCAGCGATCACGCACACAGCGGGGAAGCCCCGCGGTCAGAGAAGCTCCAGGCCCCTTGCCCTGCTCCGTCCTGCCCTCCTGCACCCACCAAGGGCTGGAGTTTCCAGATTCCTGGATCGAGTCCTTCCTCTCTCCCCTCCACACACACACTTTTTTGCAGCCTGGGATTCTTATTATAATAATAAAGCAAAGTGCAAAAATGGGGTCTGACTCTATGTTCAGTGTTTTTTAAAAAAAACGTTCACAAGCTGAACACCCACCGCGTGCAAGCCTTTGGTTTAAGGCCACCAGTAATTCAGATAGAGACTTTCTTGGATGGAACCTGAACAGGTTATGGCCTGATTCAGCAGTGAAGACTCCACGATCTGAAGATTAATGCTCCCCAAATAGCTCTTTGCTCCAGTCATTTTGAAGTGTTTATAAAATGTTTGCATCCCATATCTGAATATTAACGAAACCATTTTTAATAACAATACATAAAACACCTGTGTCCATGTGCACAGCAGAGAAAATTATTGCAATAGTGTGAAATAAAAATGTTGGGGTCCTTCAAGTCTTAAATCACCAAAGAGCGATCTGCCTCCTTCCACCTGTTTGTATTGTTCAGCTTTTTCTGTTCAGAAAGGAAATAACCATCCCTGAACAAGCAACTACAGAGTACATAAGAGCATCACAAAGTAATTATGAGTTTATGACATCATCTTAATATTACTAGGGAGAGACTGAAAGACCCAGGAGAAACTCCAGATTTCCCTTTTGGGAAAATGTTAATGGATGCTTACAATCTGTTTTCCTTTCTTTGGATGTTACAACCAATAATACACTTTTATGTCTATAAATAAAGACTAAAGTTGAATAAATCCAACAAGCTCCTGAGCCTGCGGCTCTGAAACTTGATTCACATTCACAGTAAAGATTTATGAGTCACTTGCAGAGAATAAGTTGAAACTGCAAGATTTGGGGTGAAATTATTCAAAAGGGTGATTATTTTTGGAATGATTATGCATGCACACCTGATCAGGGTGTCACCTGGGCCCCCTTGTCCTACATGATGAAATGTGGCAATTTTTCTGCATTTCTCTTTGCTTGCACAAAAGAAGAGCATGTAAGAGCAATCAAACTGTTTATTTTTACATGCACAAGATCATCTTGTGGAAATATTTGCCCTTTTACTTAGCTCATAGGACATGTTCTTTAGGCTATTCACATGAACATACTAAATTTACTGATGACTGCAAAGAGAAGGAATAAAACTGATTGCTGTTCTTCGTGTGTGGGTGTGTCTCTATATATTTATATTTATATATGTATATATGAACCAAAATACCTTAGCATTTGGGATGCAAAGCTAAGCACTCAATCTCTGGGAGAAGCAGGCACTGGTAGCTGTCCCTGCTGTGTGCACCACGCGAAGAGGAACTTGCTTCTTTCCCTTCTTTCACTTTCCTGCTCTTCTGCGTCATTTTTCTTTCTCACAACCATTTGGCCTTCATCTTCACCCAACAGGTTTGCACCTATTAACTGTGGAGAACCACACGTACCACCAGATGAGGCCACTGACTGTGAAGAAGACAGAAGGCATCCCTATGTAAGGCCTTTTGCTTGAGTCTCTCTCTTGCAATGTGGCTTTTGACACCTAGATAATAGGGATTTTTTTCAAATTATTTTGTCCAAATGAACTGAGATTTGTAAAGTATAAATGAAACAACTTGGAAAATACACTCTGGTTTATATTCTCTCTCTGCCTGGAGAATGAGATCACTCTACAGCCATCTGAAAGGTTTTCAGGAGCCTCCCTTTATAAAATTTTCGTGGCAAACTCTCAGAAACCTCATTGTTAGTCACTCCACTCTCTCCGTGTTCTTCCTGATAAGATGCTTTTCTCCTGCATAACATATGTTTCTCCCTTTTTAGTCCTAAAACTTTTTGCTTTGTTCAGGCAATTCAAAATTGATATAAACTTTCTCCTTGATCTCTTACTGATTTGGCCTGAAACAAATCTCCTGAACTTGGGCAGGCTCAGGTCAAGCTCCAGATTTGGTACTGGGTGCTTTCCTCTGGAACTGGCTGAACATACATTTGGGCAGCTCCTCTCCTCCCTGCACAGACTCGCAAACTGAAAGGGACATCTCTCCTCCCAGCTTCTGCCTCCTTTCCACAGAGTCTCTACACCCGACCAAATCTGGAAACTTCACGACTGTGCTGGCACAACCCCGGTGATGAGGGAGCCCGGCAGTAATTGCCTTTCCCAAGTGGCTGCCATTGCAGAAAGGCAGGCTGCGCTCTGGGGGTACGTGGGGAACCCTGCCGAGCAGCTCCACAAGTTCAGCCCACCCCTTCTCTAATGGATGCTCCCAATCTTTCCATTCTATTGTCACCCATACCTTTGTTCCCACTAAACCAGAGTGAACTTATTCTTGCAAGAAACAAAATCGGATATAAGAATGAATCAAAATCTTATCTCCAAAAAGTCTTCAACCCAGAGTTTGTCTGAGATGAGAACACAAGTGCAGGTGTAAGTTTTTCAGAAGAAACCTATCTCGTTACAGTCCTGGATCCGAACGATTCCCAACTCAGGATCTGCCATGGCCAAGTCCTCTCTGCTCAGCAATGACAACAGAGCTCCAAGCCAAAATCACTGGAAGGCCCACCTGAACCTGTGATGTACAGATGTTTGCAGCTGCATGCGCCTTAATGTCACTACTCTTTCATTCACCAAGAAAATGAAATTTCAAGGAACCAAAAGTATCTGTCATTTCAAGTAAAATTTACTAAGTAACTTTGACTGAAAACAACTTTAAAACATTCAGAAAACTCAAAATGTTTTGTTTGACATTTTGAAAAAGCAATGATGTTTTGATTTTTCATTTCAAAATAACCTTTTGTGCTTAGAAATTTGCCAACATTAAGCAATAAAAGAGGGTTTCAAAATGAAAGCAAAACTTTTCATTCAGCTCAGTAAAAATATCTGTCTTGCTGTTCCTCTGAGAAGATAAAGAGATTTTGTTATGGGTTTTCCCATGATGATCTAAACTTGATTAATTTAGTTTTTTCAGTTTGACCAGTGAACCAGAAACATCAGTTATTTGTCCTTTGGTGTGTACACTGGCATTTCCCTTTTCTGTGAAGCCACCTCCAGAAAAGGAAAGGTGGCCTACTCTTCTTTCCTCACACTATCACTTCTCCCAGCCCCATCACTAATTTTGTTGAAGTCTTTGTTACGGGGCATTAAAATCAAGTGTGGATTTCAACCAAAATCTTCTCTCCTGGTCCTTATGTTGCCTCTGCACCCCTACACCCTGCTCCTAACTTGTTCGCCAGCTCTCCCCGTGGTCTTGCGATGGCTCCTCCTTGCTTCAGTATGGCACATCTTGAGATGCAGACAAAAATGGGCTCCTTGTGTCTTGTCTTCTTTATGGTGCACTAATGCATGGCCAGTTATAATTTAGCCCTAGGGTGGCATCATGCAGTAAACCACACTACAGTAATTACTAGCTTCTGCAGTGTTATTTACGGGACTACCCTACCAGGGTTATTTTATAACATTGTTATAGATTAATAGTGATACCGCTGCCTTCAGTGTGCAGACTTTGCTACGGGTTAAGACCCACGGAGGCCTGTACCATTCAAGAGAGCCATGCAATAAAAATAAAAGAATCATTTCTAGTAAGTTCTGACTCTGATTAAAAAACAATCTTTATGAAATAGACGCTAATAAAATTGCCTTCCTAATTACCCAGAGCTAGTTCATTTCCCAGCAAATATAATAAAACAGAGTTACTTGGCTCTGATTCACAAAATCTGAACCCAAGCTCATTATTAAGGCATTTAGCAGTGAAAAAGCATGTGTGCATAAGATGCTGTCCCGTCAAGCAGAATGCAAGAAATCTTTTGAAGTTAGACCTTTGAAGTCTCAAGTTATTGCTGCATTTTTTTAACGCAGGTATTTCAACAAGAGAAAATCTCTCTGTGTTATTTACACAGATGGAACAGGGCACCCTATTATACCATCATATTCAGTGGAGATTTCAGTTAGAAGCAGAAAGTCTTAATTTAAAGAAATATTTAGAGCTAGTACATAGCACTTCTTAATCTGTGGAACCATTACAAGGCTGCAAGACTTTTACTTTATTTTTATAATAGAATAGACCAGCCAATGTCCCAAGGCTATTATTGCTATGACTTGTAACACACTGAAATCTCTTTCATCTGCCTAACCTGGGATTTTGATTATTGTAAATGCATGAATATCTTTCAGTTTAGGGGGTTATGTTTATGTTTTATTTATTTGTGCTTATGTTTCTGCTTTCTTCAAAACTTTCTCCAATTGCTAGATGCGCGAATGTTCTACCAAGCTCTCTGGTTCTCCTCACTCTGCCAGGAGTGTCCTCAACATCTTGAGCTCGACTCCCATAGTGACTACATTCCATGTTTTTAAGAATCCAGTGCACTGGGACAGGATGGGACAGGATGGGACAGGACACCAGTTTCCCCACTGCAGGAAGCATGTGAAGAGAGAGAGCTGACACACACAAGCTGCATCGGTGGTGGTGCAGACAGCGAACCTCGGCAGTAGCAAGATAAGAAAGGCCCAGAGCTCCCAAATCACACAGGGGCTGGGGGCACTTCTGAAGCCAATATCTCTGCAAATCCATCCCATCATCCTGCACTCCAAAGCAACGGTGCCTTTATTTGAGTTTGACTTTTTTACCTATTTACAAAGACCTGTTTTTTTTTCCACATCAAATATGTATGATACACCCAGCTAGGACAGGCATACTCCAGGTCAAAACCTGGATAAAATCTAATATTACCGAAAGCATTTTGAAAGTATGAAGAGATCTTAGGAAGTCATCATCTGCCTCTCTGCTTCGTGGCAGAACAACTACACCTAACCCCTTCCCAACAGCTGCTTCCTGAAGGCACTTCTCTGTTTCCCAACTTGTAGCAAGCACTGTGAGCTAGCTGGTTAAGGTGGCCAATGCAGCAAAGGGACACCCAGCAGCGCGCCAGCTCGTGCCAGCGAGACGTGCCACCTGATCTCTCTGTGCCTTGGTTTCCTCATGACAAAAGGGAAATAACGCTTCCCTCCTGTGCAAGGCAGCTGGGAGGATCAAAAAGTGAACATACGTAACTCTGATAAGCAGCATTCCTCTGAAAAGAAAGATGCCTAGGGAAGGATTTCCTAAAGCAACCAACAGGACCACAGAGATACCAGTGGGAGCAGAGCTAACCCAACAAGGTCTTTTGCAGATCCATTCCCTCAATGACCAAGGGTCAGATTCTGCCCTCAGTTTCCCAGGTGCCTGAAGGAGGGAAGATGCAGACACGCCGGGGGCACAGCCACAAGCTGCTGCAGTTCCCGTGTGCAGCGCGATGAGTGCTAGGTCGGAGAAACGCATCACAAAGGTACCGCAAAGTGTTTGGGATTTTCACACGAGGCAGAGCACTCGCTCCCACCCCAGCCGATGCACCGAGGAAGTGCCTTGATGGCACCCTTGCACTGTGTCTGTCTGGTGAGGAGACAAGCACGCTGCGGACCAAACGCCCACCCTGGCAGATGGGCGCATTCCCCCGAGGACAGGAAAGAGGAGAGAAATGCATCCCTGCAGACCCGTCAGTAGGGCTGCTCCCAGCTAACTTTTGGTCTACAGCTTGTGCTTCAGCAGAATACGCAGAACCGTGAACCCACCCAACATTCATCCATAGCCACATTTGCATAAAATTAGCAATTCTAAAGACACTTCCGTGCCATAAAAGTATCAAATTAGTAAGTGTTTTGGTTTAAGACTTTCATACTATTTATATTTTAAAAGACAACAAACTTTTGGAAAGAGCTCTCAGCCTAAACTCTATGGATAGGAAGTCTCTGCTGAACTGAGCCGCTTCTCCTTCAAATCAACACGTCTCCAGCACCCTTGGAAGTGGCTGCAAGACCAGGGCCTTCGTTAGCTATTCTCTTGGTGGTGCATGAGCCAGACAAAAAAATCCAGCTGCCCCTCTAGAGTGCTGTGGGTTCCAGCAAGCTCCCCGGGGACGAAAAGCACTAAAAGCTTCCTTCAGTCAGTGGATTAAGCGGCTACGACTCCGAATTCACATCAGAGATGATCCGTGGAGTGAGAAGGTGCCATTTTTACATAGTCCCTTCCTTAAGCACAACCACACCGCAGCTTGCGCACACCTCCCGTCCCCTCCTGCCGCTTGTGGTGGCATCTGCGATACTTGGGCTCCAGAGCATGTGCAAAGGATGAAGTTTCTATCTCAACTTCAGACTGCTTTGTTTTTGCGGTGGTAAGTTAGATCCTTAACATATCTTAATGCACTTTTTATGGTTTAATTTCCCCTTTTGTGGTGCTGTTTTCCTCAATAAGACTCTTAAATTGAAATCAGATTTCCTCTGAAGGAGCCAGCCTGATTTTCTTCGAAAGCCCAGTACAATGCAGTCATTCCGCTGAGACTGACAATTTTATTATGGTTGCATTTCCTTTTTGCCTACAAAATGTTTGTTTTATAAATAGGCCTTTTTAATTTAATGTAATTTTTGTACAACAGCAGAAACAGTCAAAAAAACACACAACACAGCTACAAAATTTTGTTTTTGTTACACACGCCTTCTTTAATTTACTTTCTGTTGGCTGGGGAGGGGAAATCAACTTTTTACCTAAGGCAAAATGTATGTAAAATATCAATCTAAAGTAAAACTCAGCTCTCCTGCCTTCAAGCTATATATCACTGAAGATGTGGTCTTGTAATTAAAAATAGCAACAACAACAACAAAAAAATCCTACAAACAAAATAACTACATTGCGCTTTAACGAATGAGACAACTACAAGCAGAAACATGATGAGGACTATGGAAACTAATCAACTGACAATTGCTTTTACAATTTTTACACCACTCATGATTTAACAAGGTTGTTTTTTTCATCACATGCTTAATTTTAAGCATGTGAAAAGTTCCATTGGCCTCAGTGGCATTTTTGTTTGTTTGTTTATGCCTTTAAGATTGCCTAAGTGCTTAAGCATCTTGTGGAATTATGGTCTCCCTTCAGACCGCCAAACTATTCTTGTATCTGTTTGCTCTGGGGGGGCACAAAACCTGCTGCTGGGAGCTCCAGCTCTCCATGAGGACCCCACTGGCCACATCTAAGTCACACGGCACGAGCTACTTCATCATCCCCATGCCCTTTGCAACTATGAGCTGGTCCCGCATGGCCAGATCTTCTCCCTCCATAACCAGGGTGGAAGAGGAAGGGAGGAGAGGGAAAGGCTTGTTCTCCTCAAAACAGCACTGGGATGCAGCTGAACGTGCCCTTGGCCTCAGGGGCTAAAGGTGTTGGTCAAATTGGGAGCAGCCTTCACCGCCTGGCTTGGTGTCACCTTTTGGGGTCTGCAGCACAAAGCGCACCTCTGCCAGAATTTCTGCTTCCCCTACAACTCCAGACAATTAAATGGTGCACCCATTCAAACAGCCATCTAGCAGAAAAGGAGGAAAATCTTCCTGACACACACATCCAGATTACTTTTTCTATTTTTGTAGTCGTCAACAACCGGTCTGAATTGCTCTGCAATGGTTTAAATTCTGGTAACAGGTTTCATATGCTCACTATAACATCTCAGTGTATTAATTAGTTTTCAAGACCCCCAAGCAACAAAAATGTAGCCATTCAAGGTCACAGTTTGACTTATTTACAATTGATGTATAACTTGGCAAACTCTGCATTCAGCTACTTCGTACAATAGAAAATATATTGTCATTCAGGTTAACAAAAGACTCTTTTCTTTGCCACCTCACTACAATGGCCCTGCAAATGAACATCGCCTGAATAAAATCCTAACCACATTTTCACTCTCATTAACCACAGTAGGGTATCACACAATTTGCCTGGCTCCTACTTAGACCACTGTGCACCATTTTACTAGCAGCAGTTTGATGGGTTTTATGGCAGGTGATATATGGAGTGGGAGTTTCGGGAGTCGTAAACAGAAGCCACAGTGTATCACAATGTGGTTTAGGGATATAATGACTGTGTTGTAAAGCAAAGGATGACAATACTGCACTAGGCTTGAGGTAGTGAACCAATAGACCAAACAGCTCAACATAATTCAAGCTACAAACAGAGAATCCTAGGTGTGTGCTGGCCTTCCTATATCTTTCATTAATTACCCCTGATGAATTTGAATAAGAACTACTAAAACTGAAATAAATCTGCATCCCAGAGAAAAATTATAGAGTATCTCCTTGTATTTCTTGGAAGAAGTTCCTCTCCCCCAGTGCATATACACACACCCCACATCACCAGTTCTGAACCAGCCTTTTGCACCTCCTTTGCTGCTGGGGCCATCCTGGCTTATTAACACGCCAGAACAAATACTGGCCTGGAGACCTTTTGCACACATGCAGGGGGCAGGTTCTGCTCCTAGCTATGCCTGCAAAAGCTGGGCTTGATGCTGCTCTGAACAGAAAGACCCCTCTAAATATTTTGCTCATATTTATTCATGCTCTGAAGTCAGACAATGCTTTACTTTTTCCATGGAGCACTACTTAGTTCTTCCAGGCCTACCAATGCTCTTAATTCACATCCTAGCCTGATCGTTTTTGTGGGTGATCCATTTGTGCCTGGTTGATCCTGCGGTGTGGTATTTGGATCTGGATTTCTGCAGTTATCCTGTAGTGGTCAATCCCTACAAGTCTTGCAGAGGTTGGTTTTGGGGTGTTTTTTTTTTTTTTTTTTTTTTCTGGTTATAGATATTGGCTAATTATGGCACAGAATAAGGAAATTGTCTGCCTGGTTCCCCAAGCTGTGTCATTAGCCACATTGTGATAGATTGGTGTCAGTGACAGAGCTCTCTCCCAGCATTCAAAGCCTGCTCAGTTGCATTTAAACTAAATAATAATACTTAGCACATATAGCGCTTTGCATATTCAAAGCGCTGTACAAACATCAATTAATTAATCCTCATAACATCCCTGTGAGGTAGGTAAGTATTATCTCAGTTTTACAGATGGGGAAACAGACACAGAGAGGTTAAGTAAAATGAAAAATTAAGGTGGAGGTGTGCTGGTTAATTTGGAATTGCACTTTGTGCTGTTTGAAAAATTAGAAGGTGCTGTACCAGATCTCCATTATTCTGGCAGAGAAAGCAACATTTTGATGTGCTGACTCCCCTGGTAGGAGCCGTTGCCTCAGTCATGTACCTTGAAGCTGAACCTTCATGTTCTCTGGCTGGGGAGCGCACATGAAAAATTCCCCCTAAAAATATCCCTCCACTTACAGGAAAATATAGGCAGAGGTACCTCCTGCTTCTGAGCATATTCCATAACAATCAGAGAAGATTTTGAGATACATAATCTGTTTTGGTAAAACCACTAGGAAGGAGCTAAGACATGACCTGCTTGGAAGGCCAAAAATTATTATCCCAAAACCTCCAGATAATTGTTCTTTTCTCATGTCATCTGCATCGTCAAGTCACGGACCAACACCAGGGAGGAACAGACCCCATGGTGCACAGAAAGGAGTCTCCATGCCAAAGAAAGAGGGAGTATGCCTTAACTCTGAAAAGAAAAAAATACACAGTGCAAGAGACATACCTGCTTGAGGAAATCGCCCAGATTTGCTAAAGAAATAAGTGTGAGTTCAGGTTTGCTTTCCTGTAGCTTAAGTGCTTTCAATTTTCAAAGGAAGAACCATTAACAAAAGCAAAGTCCAATGTTTTACTATCTCAACCCAAGCCTGTGTACTACTGCCTGCTTTTGTGTACCTGCTATGTTATTGTATCCTTGTTATTTTAATAAAGAACTCTTCTCTTCCATTTGATATTCAACACTCCCTCAATGCGTGGACTCTGTATTAAGTAGGAAAAGCACAAAATTGACATTAAGTGGATTTGGGGGCAAGAGGAGATGGAGCAGGTGTTTGCTCCATCTACCCCGTGCATTATCCTACATGAGCAGTGAAGAGGGAACAATTGGCAGGATAGCAGCTCCACAGAAAAGAAACCAGAGGACTGGGGGCTGTGGATCACAGGCTCAATGTACATCGACAATAGTATGCAGCTGAGAAAAAGGCAAATGCCACACTGCGATGTTTAAACAGAAGTAGAGTCTGCAAGACTCGTAAAGCAATGCTTGCACTTTGCTGAGTGCCAGGGAGGCCTCACCCGGGGCATTGTGTTCTCCTGCAGGCACCGCGCTTCACCAAAGGCATGGCCCAATTGGAGAGAGTTCAGAGGAAAGGGAGGAGAACAATCAGAGGTCTAAAAACCATGACTTGTGAGGGAAGATTGAACACAGTGGGGTTGTTTGCTCTAAAGAGAAGACTGAGGGGAGACATGATAACAGTCTTCCAGTGTATAAAAGGCTGCAGCAAAGAGGAAAGGAACAATCTGTTTTCCATGCCCATGACCAAAAGGACAAGAAAAAGCTGGCAGCAAAGAAGATTCGAGCCACAGATTAGGAAAAGTCTTCACAACAGCAAGAACAGTCAAGCTCTGGAACAGATCGGCAAGAGCCATCTAGAGTTTCTCTTGCTAGAGGTACAGGAGATGTTGCCTTAGGATGGAGGGATATCCACGATGACCTTCCTCAAGGTCCCTTCCACCTCTGTGTCCTTGGGTAGCTGGCAGGAAGAGGAGACGCTCTGAAGACAAAATAACCTCTGCTGTGTTTGTACCCAGTGAGTCCAGTCTGCAGCCATGGCTCAGCCGGACCCCGACCACCTTGGTTATTCTCTGAGCAACTCCTAGTGCTTTTTACTCTTCCTCCTCCTTTCAGCTTCCCTCAGTTCTTTTGAACCTTTCCTCTCCTTCACCCTGTCGGCTTCTTTTCATAATCTCTTTTAAACAAAAAGTACAGCCAGTGAACTTTGAGTCAAAGTCACAAACATAAAATGTTTAACTGGGAACAAAATAGGAGGAAGGAATCTGCCAAACCCTGTTGAGTGTTGGATGCCTTACCTGCTTTATAGTTAATATGCTGCTCTGAACATCCCCTCTAGCCTCTTCTGACACAAAACGATGATTTGTCTGAAATTGTTTGGGGGTTGCTGATCTTTTGGTGTCTGCAGAGACTGCTAGTTTTTGGAAGTAGACGTCTGATCCTAAGAGCATCTGAACTGCGAAGGAATTCCCCTCTCTGCTGGCTACGCTCTCTTGCAGAGCAATCACAGCACCGGAAACCTTCTAAGATCATCACAGCTGAAGAGCTATCAGTAAAAATATTATTCATCTAAAAATGTTATGGCAGGCTTACGCTTCTACAATTTCAGTACTTTAAAACAAAACAAACAAACAATCAAAAAAAGCTGCTGTAAACATTAAACCCTTTCTGCCCATAAAAGTTGTATGGTCCTGAGCAAACCAACCCATTCCATGCATTATCTGCGTGAAACATTTGCCAGCTCTCTTCCAGAGTTTTTTCTTTGACAGTGTTATTTTGGGTATGTTGCACCTCTCTTATTCTCTCTGAACAGTGGTGCTGGCTCTTGTGTGTGGTATTAGGTTCCACCTTCTTTTCAAATGCCTGTAATTTTAGGAGACTCTAATTGTTCCAGGTAAAACTTCCTTTGCCCTGTTTTGAACAAAGGGCAAGTTGTTGGTGTCCTGCAACAACAACAAGGATCCTGCTCCCAAAAGCCCATCATACAAATAGGGGCCTGTAGTGCCCTTATGTGTGATATCCTACGCAGCACCTCCAAATCCTGCCTCTTAGAAAAACAGGCCCTCATATCCGAAGCCCACATGCAGGGAGATGGGAGGCAAGATTTGCTCCAGGTGATTTTACCCACAGGCATGCTGAGTTAGTCCTAGAGCTGGGAGTAGCACAAGGGCGCCCTTCCATCCTGCCTCCCACAGAAATCCTAGACAGCCTGCCCTCTGATTTAAACAAACAGAAAAGGAACAGGAGTTAATTAATTTGCTGCAATATTGATATGACAAAATGAAAGCAGCATGTGACTGACAAAGAAAACCTCACTGTCATTCACAGGCTAAACAAGGGACTGAGCAGTTAATAAAGGCTTATACAGTAAACCCTTGTATTTCCCTGATGTTAGAGAACCTGCACAAAATCAGCTCAAAAGACAAAGACAGCATGCGGTGATAATATTTTCAACAAAGCCATTTAGGAGTTATAAAAAGGAGCAGTAAAACACATGTAGCAAAAAATGGATGCAAGAGTCAAAAAAAAAAAGTCTATGAGAGTAACTAGAGGCAGATGGCAGGTACAAGTAGGGTGTCCCACAGTCTGAAGAGGAAGACTATTTCTCCGAAATGTCTGGTTTAGTGGACCTTGGGAGTTCAGGTAAGCAGTGGAAAATTCAAAACAAACCCCAGCTGTTCTGGTTTGTCTATCTCTGGTATTAATCTAGTTCACCCAAACATTGTTTCACTCCTTACCGTTGATTTTATTTCTAGCACGTATACAGTGTTCCTATCGATGACTGGCTCTTGACGCTCTCATCACAAAAACTAGTATTATTTTGTAATAGCACCAGGGAAATGCAGTTATTGTTAAATTAACTCACACCCATGAAATGTAACAAACACCTTTTAGCAGAAGACATGCTGTAATTTTGTTGGACTGAATTCATTAAAAGGAAAAACCTCTAAAGTGAAATGGAGAGTTGCAACAGGATCACCACACCTTGCTCCTGTAAAAGGAAGAGCCATTTGCCCAGCACAGAGAAAAAGAACCTGGCTCTCCATGGCTTTTGTTTCTTGGTTGACAAATGAACAGCTAAAACAGATCCAGCATTTACGCTTGCGGAACATGGGCTAGCCAGGACGCTGGAGGAAGCAGCTGAAACCTCTTGGGGAGACAATATGGTGAGCTGAGCTGGCCCCTGGAAGGGGTGGCTTCACCAGTGCTGGGCTAACCAAAGATTTTAGGAAGCATTTGTGTTCTGTCTGCTCAGAAGGAAACCAGAGAGTAGAGAATATGGGAAGAACAGAGGTAACTGCTTTTGCGGGGCACCAAGCTAAACACAAACCTCCCTATAAACATACAAGCCAGCAAAGCAGTTTGCACCCAAATGGAAATGGTATGCTTTACTGGGCGCTTCGAAAAGAAAAAAAGGAAAAGAAAAAAAAAGGAAAGAAAAGTCAGATGCAGCTATTTTCAAACCTAGCAGGTACGCTTAGCTCAAAACACAAATTCCCACTCATTATCTACATCAAGGCAAAGGGAGGAAGAATTCTCTTTATCCTGTGGCTTTTTGGAGCCTGAGCTAGACAGGAGCACAGACAAGATGCCAGTTGTGCTTTCTCCAAGCTCTGCAGCTTAGGGACACTTCAGAGCAGTGAGTTCAAGAAGGTCATACAGTACTAGAGAGCAAATGCATCTCATCGGCAATCGGCCTCCCTCTCCCCATGCAGCATGTTTGTTCATAACCCCACTAAGATGCTTATGTTGTATCAGTCCTTCAACTCTCCCATCGTATACTGCTTATTTGCATTTATTTCTGCAGACATTTTTCCAATGACCTGAAGGACAGCTTCTCAGAAGAAGGGCCTTTGCCTTCTTCACATGTGGAAACTTGCCCGGGCTCCCGCAGCTGGGTATTGGCACTAAACCCCGGTGGGAGGGCGAGGAGCCCCCGAGGCACAGGCACTCTCCAGCCCAGCAGCCGGGGCCAGGCCCTGCACAGAGATGAGCGCCCAGCCTTGCAAAGCAGTGAGCCCTGGTTCGGCACCTCCTCAAAGAAGCCACCCCAGATGCACTGACCCATTCCTAACGAGGCCTGATAACGACCATTATGAACAGAAGAGCAGTATTTGAATCTGCTATAAAACCACAAATGGACTGCTGTCCCAGAAGTCCCAAGCAGCACTAACCACACAAGAGATACGCGGTTCCTCGCACAGTGATACAGATGTGTGAGTACTGTCACCACTATCGCTCCCTGTTTCAGGGGCTTTGTGGCAGTAACACCCCTCGCCATTTGAGGACCTTCTTTTCATGTTGGGCAACTGGCGATTATTAGCATTAATAACGGCTTCATGCACGCTTTGAATGAGGAAAGCTCCTCTGCGGACAGCATTACTTGTTACACCATCTGAAAAACAGAACTTTCCCAAGTGGATATCTATTGTATCCAGTTTTAAAATTCCTCCTTCGCTCTGAAGAAAATGATGATGCCTTTGCCACTTTTTGACACAGACCTGAACTTGCTATTCTAAACAGGACTATGCAGAATTGAATTACATTTCATCTCCTTCAGCAATCCATCTTTTCCATTTCTGCTCATTTGCTGTAGCTGCAGAAGTATTGAGTGCTGCAAGATATACTTAGTTTTCCAAACCATGCAAGTCATTATGAATGGCCTTGTGTCCAGGTAAAGGTTAAGGAGGTCCTTTGTTGTTCTAGTTTAACTTGTCCCTGACACTGCAGCCTAATCATTCCACATAATAACAGTCCTGATACACAGGCCTGAGTCAAAGTCACAAGTCAATAAATCCATTCCTTCCTCCCTTTCAGGCAAAGTGTTGAATAGCACTGAGTGTGCAGTGTCACAAAACCCTGCAGTCTATCACATCAAGGTCGTCTGGTGTACAGTGCGAAAAACTTTCTTTCTTTAAGTGCCTCACACATTCAGAAGGAGACGATATGTTGCATGGACTAACGAGTACGCTTCAGATCGTTTGGAGGAGATTAAATAGGGGCCCAACATAAGAATAGTTTTAGTTACACTTGCTTAATCTTCTGGCTGTTGATGCTCTGAGTTTGTCAGGCCCGGGGGTGGGGAGCCGTGCTGCCGCTCGGAAAAGGCCGAGCCACTTGCAAAGAGAACGCAGCCCGCTGCTGCCTCCTCCATCGAGCCTCCTCGTACGTGCAAAGACAAGTCATAGCTGAAGGCTGCTGGATTTTATTTGCTGAGGTTCACTGTGCATTTGAAGTCTATTCTAATAGTCTAATTCCACTAATGTGAATTGTTTGCCCCTGAGAAAAGAGACACAGCACTATGTACTGAATCATCTCTTCACCTTTAGTTAAAAAAAAAAGAAAAGAAAAAAAAAACCAAGCCAATCCCCAAACCCTTAGGTGGTGGGTCTCTGGAAGAACACAAGACTGAGTTACAGTTTGTTTACTTTGTTAAGGGACTTATAGCTCTTGCACGTTCATAAATTCTTGTGGTGGACTAGGAGAGTGAGTGTAAATTAACTTGAATAATAGGACTATGTGTACTCTCCAATTGTCTAATGCATTTCCCAGAGAAAAACTAGTCAAGCCTTTCAGCTGTCTTTTTTTTTCTTATTCCTTAATTAGTGGGTGCATTTGGTGGATAACAAGCGTGGGCTTATTAGAAATACCTAGATGAAGGTGTTGTGCATGTTTTTCCACGCCTCTCTGCCTTCTACCTCAGCTCCATTCAGCAACAGATTTCCTGTTCTAGTCTTGGGCTTTGTTCTTCCAAATTGTGCAGTAGTTTTCTGATGTTGCCACATGTCCGCTAAGGATTCAGAAAGAATCTATTACGCCCATTTTCACATTTGCTCGAATGAAGAACCTGAACCCTGGACTCCAGCAGTGAAAGGCTAATACACTAACTCACGGCTCCATCCTGCTCCCCTTTCATCTATCATTTCAACCTGTTTGCCGTGTCAGGGAAAACGGAGGATGCCATATCCCAGCTGATCCAGGGAAGCAAGAGGCTGCCCGAAAGCAGTCACAGACAGCAGCATTTCAGAACATCGTTGTTCTTGAAACTGAACGCTACCGTGGCTTTTGAGGGAGCAGAGACAGCTGAGAGGACACCAAGCAGGGATGAGCCTGCTGTCCTCCCAGAGCCACAGCTCAGATGCAGGTGTGCAGTTCAGAAAAAATCATACCAGGCTCCAGCCATAAAATAATCGACATGCCTGAATCCGAGTTAATTCCCACTTCCCTCAGAAGCGCCCGTTTTTGACAGGAAATGTTACTTTCTCATGCCTCCTGTTTCCCATTGTGCTTATTGACTGGCTGGTGTCTAGCACAAAGGTCCAGAAGCTTGGCACGTGTTCGCCCCTGTTGGCTACTTACCTGTGCACAGGTCAGCAGGAAGCTGCTCTGAGCTCTCATCAGGACCCTTGCTAGGACAGTGGAGATGGGATTTATGCAGCAAAATATGCTTGCCCCGCCCTGAAATCTAGAAACAGCCTGTGCAAGTAAAACTTCCAGAGCAATTATAAGCAATGGAGAATAAAAAGTGGTAAATTATGATTTGCAAAATGGAGTCATCCACCCACACCCTTCTTGAAGTCTCCAGACTTTGAACTAAGTAGTAACTGTCCTCAACTCGCAGGTAACCTACAGTCTGCAGCTCTCAGAGCAGAGCAAAGATCGAGAGTTTATATCCGTGCTTATTACAATCAGTCGTAATTATCCCAATGAAAGCAAAGTAAATCCTTTCCAACAAACACCAGAGCTGAGCTCTTGCATTATTGAATTATTATGGATCTTGTATATTATACCTGAGAGAATGCCAGCATAACATCCTTGACTGTCTCTCCTCTCCGCGGAGGAGGCTCACCAGCGCAACAAAAAAACTGGAGACATTACAGAGTTACCGCCCTACCTCGGAAAGGAAATGGTATAAATGAAGCCTGTGTTGTGCTCGCGAGGCCGTTTGTCATGCTCTCGTAACCGGTACAGTATATACTCATTATATATTGCGTTCTATCAGATGTGACACTTCGTGCAGTTGCAAAACTCTCTGGATTCAACCCTCACTTTTTGATTTACACCAGCCTATCTTCATTTTTACAGATTTCTCTGACATGGTTGGATGACTGTGCTGGCTGCATGCTTTGTAACAGGAAGAACATTTGAAATGCATTTCCTTATGAGCTGTGAAGCCCTCTACTGCATGCAGATTGCAAACAAGGTGCGGCAGGTAGCCTGCTAGCTTTGTTGGAGAGAAATGGAGTGGCAAACCAAACGAGGTGTCAGTATGCCCCCCACTCCTACTGCCCCAGAATGAAGACTCGTCTGTGCACACATTTAATCACTTGTTTTGTTACTGGCTTTTGGGAAGGTAGCATACCGAAGATCAAAAGTAAATAGTAAGACCACCTATTTTAATGGCTCTGGGGAGAACATCTGGAGAGAGAAGTTTTATGACTCTGTTGGCTCGTGTCCTTTAGAAATGTTTTCAGTGCAAAATGATGTACTTCTCTCACATTTTACTTCCACCGAGACAAGCTGCTCAGTGGCATTCTGGGATGCCACACCACAAATATACTCGTTCTGCTGTCACCCAAATATCACTTCCCAAAAGTGCTTACAACTGACTTCAGAAAATTCATGGAGTTAACTTCCAGAACAGAAAAGTTTTGCACGTCATCTCCTGCTGCTGTTTCCTACTGTCACTGCAATGCCATCCTTCCCCATTACGGTTATTGTTTCCATGTCCTGATCTGCTCCAGGTACACACCGTGTTGCTCTAACTTCTAGCGCTTGGTGGGAACGTTTTCAACACCAAGTCCAGCCTAAAGACAATCTGCCCCATCACATATACACAGCTACAGCAGAGCAACCCCTGGCAATCCCCTGATCCAATCCTACCTGCACACAGCTATTTCTTAAAAAATACATAATCCCTAGAGATTTTCTTTAATAATTTCTCTCCGCTGAGTAGATAAGGGAGCTCAGGGTATCAAGGCTCCTAGCCCAGGTAGCTTGGTTATGTCCCTAAAATTGGGAGAGATCTTTGTCCCCGTGAAGTCAGAAGGAGCATCCCACGGACCACAGGCTGCAGGCACTGTCTGTGGAGCAAGCGCTGACTCTGATGGCCCTAAAAGGGACTCTAGAGCCAGGTCCTCTACATGGCAGCACAAAGTACTAACCTCAGGGTCATCAGGGCAACTCTGAGTTTACCTTTCAAAAAAACTCTCAGTATTTCCTTCAGCAGAATATTTAATCACAAGTGTAAGTTTGTCAAATGCCATCTCTGACCTCCAAAGCTTTTATTGATTACCTGCAAGTCCATTGTGTTGCATTACACTCGCTCAAGCTGTAAGACAGTGAAGTCAAGAATGAGCTAAAAAGTCTGATTTTAAAAAGAGATAAGAAATAGCCCAATCCCTGACTTAATAAATGGTGCTACAATTAGTTTTGCAATAGAGGGGCAATAAATATTGAATTATACTGTACACAGCGCAAGAAAATCGTACCAAAAGAGCCTTTGAAATCCTGAAACTCCACACGAAACTGAAGGAGACAACAGCCTTTTCCAAATGAATAAATAATGTCTGTGGAGACTAGTGGGTATTACTGCAATTGCATGTCAACTAATGTTTCCCACAGTAAAAAATAATAGCAGTGAGATCTAGACGATAGGATTCTGCCAACACAACCTAACTCCCAGTCTCTCCTAATCAGCTGTTACCCACCAAAGAGAGGGAAAAACGGGAACTGCAGCATGGAAATCCTTTTGTGAACTCTACCACCGAAAGAGAGGAGGTTGTTTGCACCCTGTCCCAAACACGGCTCCTTTGTGCACAAATCCCTGGACTCCATAGGGAGCCCCAGTAACACAATGATACTTTAAAAAAAAAAAAAATCAAAACTCAACTGTGCAGTTACAAGAAGTAGCAAACATTGTGCTTTCCAAATTGGTGGATGAATTCAATTTGCCTGGTTTTCACCCACTGGTCCCTAAGGATTCCCAGGTGACAGGGCCACCCGGACAAAGCCCTCACACTGACTGCAGGGGAGGTTTCCCTTCCTCCCCAGTCAGCCACACTGTGGCACATTCGGATACTCTGGTGAAAACAAGAAGGCAATTAGATAGGTGGGAAAAATCAACCAGGGCTTCAAACAGCAGAAAATAGCACTTTGTAGCCACGGGAGAGAGACTGGAGATGAGAAGTCAGCAGGCACCACCTGCAAGGGTCCTAAAGGTGAGCACGGGAAGTCTGAACTTGATCCTTTTTTGCTCCTCTCCCTTTGAATGGAGAGCCTAACTTTATTTATTTTGGCTGAAAGCTGTGCTGACAGACCTCAAACAAGACTAGATTAAACACTCATTCTCTAAGAACTGTGTCTTCAGCCGGAGTTATGAGAAGAAATAGAGACTTTTTATCCGATAAAAACACGCATGGTGCCACCTCTTTGTCAGTCTGCAAGAGCTGCTGCCCCACGGGACAGAGGAACACCCATAACACCACTGCGCACGTCCAGCAAAGCCTCACAAATTCGGGTTGTTATACTTTTAAGGAGAGAACCAAGACAAGGAAAACTGGTGGGAGCCGCAGTCCGGCTGCTACAGCCTCTGCGACCGGCCTCGTCTCTGCAGCCTCGCATGCTGCACGTTGGGTTGCTTAAACCTGACACTCTGATTTAGCAAAAGCCTGGTCATTTTTTTCTTCTTTTATTAAAAAAAAAAAAAAAATTAAATGAGGCTCTTGTTAAAGGGAATGGAAGTGATACAGCTGCGGCTGTGATTAACGTAGTTCAGGGTTGAACTGAATATTGCTTCTTCCCTGCAGTATTTTTAATTACACTCCTGATTTTATATTTGGAGACCGTCATAGACCTGTTCTGGTAAATTGTCAAGCAACCACAAGTCAAATATGTGTTAAATATGAGAATATACTGCCATTTTTATCTGATTTGTGGTTCATTCACACTATGTTATCTACTTTTAATTAAATACCATAAAATACACATGGTCAGCAGTTTGACTTTTCATTTCCTTACAATGTCAGTAATTCAGCTTGATTGTTGCCACCTACCATAGAATTGCATTTTAAAGATGTTACCCCTGCACGGTGCAGATTCAATATCGGAACAATTTAAACTAGTTGCTAAAAATAACTGCCACCTACTCAGTAGCGGCTCTGCCTTCAACAGTCACATGCAGATTCACGACTCTTCGCCTGCCTGATGAGGACGGGCAGCCTTGGGAGGCACAGCAGTGGCCTTGGTTTTGGAGGGGGCTGTTTCGGTTTTTGTTTTTGTATGAAATGCTCGTGTCATCTCCTGTGTTGATTGATAGCCTACCTTGTTCATTAAAGATATGGCTTGGATTTTGCTAGATTACCCCAGGCATTGGAAATAAGAACCTTCCTACTGGAGGCATGTTATGCATGGACTTAAAGTTCACCACTTCATTAATAACACTCCTCAGCTGGACATTTTACATGCCACTCTGATATATGACTGTTTAGTGCATTTTTTTCCCCTCTTACCACTGCTTTAAAGGGGACTGTGTCTTTTTCAATGTTATTTTATTATTTCTCTTCCAGGTTATACTGCTACAGTCCTAAAATTGCCAGGTCTCATTATCCTGGCTGGATTTCTTTGACAGTAACTGGACAATTTGCTCTGACCACAGAAAACAATCCATTAAAACTAGTAAGAGCCACAATGGCTGAACATCTGTAAGAAAGAGTGAACGCAGCAGCCGCAGCATCATATCAGACCAACGGCAGATCCAGTGACTTGTCTCTGACACTCACAAACAGCAGACACCCAGGGAAAAGGAGAACAGAACCATCCCATGCAGTAATACTCCCCTGAACACTCTCCCAGCCTCTAGCAATTTGCAGTGCAGGGATTTTCTGAGCCAGAGATAGTGGTTTTGCACATAACAGCCCCTGATAATTTTTTTTTTCCCCAGGCAGCCACTTGTTAAACATTTAAAAATTTTCAGCATCCACAGCATCCTGCAGAAAGGAGTTCCTTGTGTTTGCTACACGTGCTGTGAAGCAACAACTCTTGCTTTGTTTTGAATCCCTACTTGATAGTTTTATTTGATGTTCCTTTACTAGTGTTGAAAGAAACAACGAACCATCACACCCTCTTCTTCCTCTCAGTGCTAGTAGTCATCACTTTACAACCCCCTGTCATATGCCTTCATCTCTTTTCCAGGCTAGAGAATTCTAGACTATTTTGTGATTTGTCATGCAAAGTCATTCTCTGCCTCTAATCATTCATTTTCCAAGCCTTTTCCAGTCCTGCTGTGTCTGAAGGTCTGGAACTGAACCAAGTATTCAAGATGTGGGCAAAGCATGGATGTCTAAAGTGCCAGAGAGTGTCTCCTCTTTTGTTTTGTATCACTTCACTAATAGCTCCTAACAGTAAGCCTGCTTTCTTTTAACAAATACTAATCACTGAGGTGATGCTTTCAAAGCACAATGTTATAACCGCATCTTTCCCAAGTGACAGTACTCAATTCTGTGCTCATCACCATCCATGTAATGCTGGGACTTTCACCCCACTACTCTTCACTTACGTCTGCACTGAATTTCATCTCCTGCTCTATTGCACAGGGATTTGGAATGAAAACACAGTTCCTCATTTTTTTGCAGTCAGACCTTGTCTTTATTATCTCAAATAAGTTGGCATCACCTCCAAACTTGTCATCTTATTATTCACGTTGCTTTTTTAGAACATTTACGAAAATACTGAACAGTATGGGCTGTAGCACAGACCTCTGCAGGGCTCTGCTGTGGAAATGGCCTCTCTATCCTCTCTGTTATTTCCCATCTTTTAAACAATTATTTTCCCATGCAAGAAACTTACGGAGGTTATTTCCTGTAAGACCTTCCTGTAAGTGCCTGGGTGAAGCACTTTTTCAAATGCCTTTGTGAATTCCCCGAGGACCATATCACCCAGATCTCTTTGTTCATTTGCCTGGGGACTCCTTCAAAGGGCTCCTAAAGATTTGTGAGCCTTGTCCTCCCTTTTCTTTCTTGAGCACACAACTTCAGCATTTTGAAGGATGCCTTCTTGCTTCTAATAATCTGTTTTACCCTATGATTTGTCATGTCAGCTCCCCTTTGGTCTTTATGAAGTCATTTGAAGAAAAACAGGTGATAAGCATTCCCTCAGAAGTGCTTAAGGATAGCACTAAAATATTTGCAAGCTATCAACAACAAATTGCAGAAAGTACATTTGGGGAGCAGGGTGGGGGAGTAGTATTTTATGCTCCACCAGTGAAAGATGTAATCAGCAGCCTAATTCCCAGGTGTCGGAAGGCCCTATACCATCTCTCCTGGCCAACAACATAAAGCACGTGGCTAAAATTTCCCACACACAGGCAGTCTTTGGCTTCTGGAATATTTTACCATGACTGATTGCTTCTGGAGTAATTTAGAGGAGCCTTAATCTGAAGCAGCAGCTGTGAGCAGACCAAGAAGAGCTCAAGCCCCTGCGCTGCTGAACGCAGGTTGGGAAGGCCACGACCGAGACCTCTGGCCCTTGGTGTGTCTTCTCCCCAGCACCAGGACCTCCCTCTGTAGTCAGCAGGGGTGGGTGTCAGGTGTTCCTCTGCATCCAGTTCTGGATGCCAGGAGTTGAGATTGATGTCCGCTGGGTAGAACTCACGTGAGAGAAGCATAAACCACACGGGACAACCGAACAAACAGGGTACTGATCCTCAAGAAGAGGAACTGAGGGAGGCTGTAAAAGAGTCCTCAAATATATAGAAGAGCCCTTCCAAGAGGAAGGGAACTGATTTGTTCTCTATGTTCATAGTGGGCAGGACAAGAAATAATGGACAGAAAGGCAAAATCAGATGGGTGTTAGGAAACTCTTTCTAAGAGTACAAATAGTGACCGGAGATCTTTAAGAGCAGATTAGACAAGCATCTGTCAGAAATGAAATAAATACAGTAGGTCTTGTTTGGAGCAGCTGATCTCTTGATATTCCTGCCAGATCTGCTTTCTGTGATTTCTAATCCAAATTCCATTGACTAATGTAGCCTTTGAATCAAGCTCTTAGAAAACAATTACTGTCAGCACATACAAATAAAAACAAACGAGAAGAAAAAACTATCCTTAATTCAGTATATTTCACTGAAGATACAAATTAACAGTTTCTGGTGGCAGGAGAGAGAGCTGAGGAGTTAGAACTGTGTTACAGAAGAGTTCTTTCATAACCCATGAAGAAGTGTCTTTCATAATCCATGCAATCATGATCTGAACAGGAGGCTTGTTTAGCTTAAAGAAGACGGCAGAGTTGGAAAAAAAAATACTCAGATACATAAAAGAGGAAAAGCATAATTTCCTTTTGATCGTAGATTATCCTGGACTATGCACAAACCCCAGAGATGGAATATCTAAGCAAACTGAACATTTCCACTTTTTCCACATAGCTAGTTAAAATGCTTTTCTCTTGTTTTGAGTGAAGCAGGAGCCCTTGTTCCACAAAGAGAAAACAAATGAGCAAAGAAAAAAATGTCACATTAGTTAACTCCTCTATAGGCTCATAAGCCTGGAAGGCCTCATCTGTAGTACCTTAAGGTGACGTTTTCCAAGCACTCATTTATGATTATGAATCATTTTCTCTAAGGGGAAAAAATTAAGATTCCTCAAAAAAAAAAAAAAGCAATCCTAAAAGATTGTGACAAGTCAGCCTAGCTTGTCTGGTATGTAATTCTACCCAGCATCTTTTATCTAAATAATTGAAACCAGATATCCCTCTAAATAAGAACTTACCACCAAAGGACATTTAGTAACACCTAAAATGGCAAAGGGAGGGGGGGAGGGGTCCGTTGCATTTGGTGGCTATCGCAGCAGATTTGGTGGGAGGCAACGTTAGAGGATAAGATGCTGCGGTTTTGGTGCTGGTGTCGAGAACCTGAGCACAGCACAATGCTGGCATCGTGAGGGCAAAAGGAGGCACGTTTGTCCCTGGAGGGTGCCGCAGCCAGCCAAGGGGCAGCGGGCGTCCTGGCCATTCCAGACCTAATGAGATGTTTCCTCAAACTACGGAGTGCTCATGCTTTCCCGACAGCTGAGGAGCCAGCTGGGACAGGGTTGACAATTTTCTCCCTTTCTCAGACTTTGGCAGGACAATAAGAGCAAATGCTTCAGAATACTTAAGGCCAATGATTAAGGAAAGACGCACAAGGGAAAGACAATGGGGATGCACTAGTTGTGAACGTGAACGTCGGTAAGAAAAGCATGTGGATAATACCTGCGCCAAGGCAGAGGTCTTGGAGATAAGGCAGAGGTCTAAAAGCTAGCACAGTCTGGCATTATTTTTGAATCTTCCAACAATTTTGAAAAATTTGTCTTTCTGACCCTCAGCCTTTCGTGTCTAACTTGGGGCCCACAATTTTTTACTCAAAGAGTAAATGCTGCAAAGTTTAATTCACCAATGTGAGCATAATACTTGCCTGAGAGATGCTATGGAAGGTCAAATTAATGTTAGGTCGTGGCAAATCTGTATTTGAAAAAGGACTTTCAATATGGGTATTCATATTTACTGAAAACACCACTAATTAGCTTTGTCGTGAGCTGAAAAGAAAATATGTTTGTAAAAGGATTACAAAGGAGATCATGAGGTAATCCCAAGATGCTAACAGTGAGTTTGACATTCAGGACCAAATCTAGCCCAGGCACAATTGGCGTGCCCAAAACAGCAGTTGCAGCAGGACAGATTTTGGCCCCAAGACCAGAGAAGTCAAGCTGGGTTAAAAAAAAAAAAAAGGGGGGGGGGGATTCCTGGTAATGAGGACACTTCGCCGCTGGGCTATATTACCTAAGACATAACTGACATGAAAAAAAAGTAGAGTCAGCTGTAGCCAAAGTGCAGAAGACAGAGGGCTTTCTTACTAATTCATGGCTTCCCAGGATTATTTTATTCTTCAGAACTTGTTTAATGCCGGATCATCCCTCCACAGGAGTTACGTTTGCAGGTGTCCTTAGCTAGAGGCTGATAGCTCCTTCTGACTAATAAATGTCAGTGTTGAAGGCCTGCTCCAAAGATGACTGGAGTAACAGGGAGCTTCTGAAACTTGTCTTACAGACAGGTTTACTGTTGTCTCCTCTTTCAAAACCACCGCTTAGCAAGGGGCTTAAAGCAAGTGTAATGGTGGGGGTGTGGTAGGGAGAAGCATGAACTGTTGCTTTAAAGATGAGCTGGAACAGAGAGAAAAAGATTCTGTGGCTACTGCCCAAACATATTAAGATAATGATTAAACTAAAAAATGCAAATACACAAGATGTTTTATGCTGCTAGGCAAGACCAGAACTGATATTAAAATGTCTCATGAACATTATAATATGTTCAGAGCAGTGGGGAGAAGACACAGAGGAAAACAGCAGAGAAGCCATATGGTCATAGCCGGTGGTCAATGAAAAAAAGCAGAAAACACAGAAAGAGAAATACAAATTTGGGGGGGGGGGTATATTATCACACATCTCTTGTGCTCAGGAAGGTCTGGGCAGATGCCCCACTGTGTTCAGAACGGCTCTTTGCACCTGAGACCAAATCTGAGGACTCTCCAAGGTGTCCTCCTTAAGTAGAGTGGAATGGAAAGGGGTTTTTTTCTTCCTAAGTGGAGGAAGAATTATCATCCCAAAAGTAAGCAGCGACAGTTTTGTGACTCACTGATCCACCTGTACTGCTGGAGCTGGCATTTTCCCTGGCAATCTGAACATATCTGATCTGAACCACCAGGAAGGCACACTCCCACCCCAACACATTGAACCTCCTTAGGAGCCAACTCTACAAGATTTGGGCAACATTTGGGATAAGTGGGAAACGGCTTGTTCAACAAATAGCCTTGCAAAATCCAAGAAAACAGAATGACCCTTATTCCATCATCTTTAACCTAATTCCTAACACCTTAATCTTTCTACGGTAACAATCTCTATCCCCCTTTTGCATGAAAAAATAAGACTGGGAGAAAAACTAATTTTATGTCAGAGCAAATTAAGATGGTGTAATTTACTGCGGAGAGGGCAGCAGCCGCTTCCATTCTCAGCTGCAGGTACATTAAAGAATCGCATATTCTGTGCATCGGTCTGTCATATGAGGACTACTGGGAGATGGGGGGAACAATCTCTTTTCGTGCTTGCCCCAAAAGCAAGTCAAGTAATTAAATGCCACAAATATGGCTGCGTGTCATCCTCAGTATGGGCCAGTCGGTACCTGAGCAGCACATCGCATGTGTATGCATGACTGAAGATGGATAGCATGACATTTATTAACCATGCACATAATTAAAATCCTTTAAAAATGTCCTCAGAACAAAAATAACATATCTTGAATTCCACAGGACAGCCCAGGCTGCCATCCTCAATAAGCTTCGTTACAGAGAGTTACACAGCTAAATCACTGGTATGGAAGCAGCACTCCAGGGACCGGTCTCGTATCAGCCCATCTGCCTAATCAGCAATGAAGCAACACACACCGGAGCAACACAACACGAGCGCATTAAGACAGCGCAAGCACACGTGCGACGACATGGTGAAGATGATCAGGGAACAGATCCAGACTAAAACCAAGCTGCTTCTGCGGACTAACCCCGTGCCTGGACCGGGGACGTGCTACAGCAGCAAGCTCCCCACGTGGTGCGGAAATCGCTGCTGCTGCATCAGTGCTAACACCAAAGCTTTGCACAAGAGAGGACTCACCACCGCCTACACGTGAATGACGTGAGAACAAGAGACTCAGAAGTTCAGTTTCGTTACCATGAGGGCTTTTATTTTCCAGGAACAGCCGGGGGTTGTGCTTCTGAGGTACGCTTTTTCATAACAGAATCATATCCTCCACTGAGCCCCCATTAGCTCACGAGATACATATTTGAGCTCCAAACTGACTTTCCCCACCAGTTCTTTTTCTCTCTACTGTGCCCCTTTGATCGCTTTTATCTGAATTGTTATCTTTGTAAAACTTCTCCTGTAATTGCTCCAGGAAAGAGACGTTGCTACTGGCCTGTCCACAGAGGACTTGCTACTCCAGCCAGACTCCAATGGTGTATTAATAGAATAACTGAAACTGGGTTAGGGCAACGAGTGATTCCCAGCAAGACGGCCCACCGGCCTTATGTGACTAGCAACATCAACTCCTGCATATTGCAACTAGTCTAAAATTAGAGGAGAGAGAAAAGGCCTAAGGAATAGCCTACCTTCCACACTATGTACAGACATCCCACTTGTAACCATGTAAGAACATCAGATTTTCAAAGATGCCTTCTCCTGGGACAGTTATCTATAATGCTGTCTGAGAAAGAAGAATCTGTAAAAGAGGTATAAACGTGTACATCTATTGATACCTCCTCATGCATCATCAATTCTCCTGGACATCTAAATTCAGAGACAATAATATTTCTGCAACAAGCCGGCATCACAGGCAAAGAGCTGGCAGGCACGGAGGTAAGTGAAGTAATGTATGAATTTGTAAGATGTTTTGAATTTCAAAAGTTCTCCTCTCCCCCAGGTGAAGCGGATCTGAAACAGCATCAAGCTTGTACCTCATGCTTGATGACGCCCTTTCTCACAGAAGAAAACCCTCAATGACTGAGATTTCATAAGACTTTCCAAAGAGGACAAACAGGCAAGCAGTGTGCATTAAGTGGCTTATAAAGCATTGCTTCAAAGCAGCTGGAGATTGGGGTAGGAAGGAGGAATCAGATAGACAGGGATGCAGTGTGTGGGAAAGCAGAACAGGAGGTGGAGGAGGCAGGAGGACACCTGGATGCTCTTCTAACAATTGGGTAATTCAGTGGTCATCCAGGTAGGTTTACACTCAGCCAACAACAAGGTCAAAGGGCCAACATTTGGCAACATCCTCAGCCTCACAGAGGTTTCCCAAAGCCTCAGGGACACCAGCAAGTGTCCAGCCTCACTGCGAGCCTTTAAAAGCGCTGCAAAGACTGCTCCTCGCCAACATGGACACGGCCTGGTCCCCCAAGTCAGCCTTGGTGCAGGGAAAACCAGCCCAGTCCAAAACCATGGAGGGGTTCCCTCTCCCTGAACGCTCCTCCTTCCCAGCACAGCCACACTGCAGTTTAGCATCACAACATGCCGCCTTGCATCTGTAAGGACGGGTGTACGCCGTCACTTAACCTTGGCAGGCCTGAAACACCATCACCAGCTTCCCCGAGCAAGACCTTCCCACTGCCAGCTACTGCACATCTCAAAGCATCCGGTGAGTTAGCATCATCCAAATTTATTCCACTGGAACTCCCTCACCCCCAGCACCTGTGCACACCCTGCCCAACTCCATTACTTCTGAGGAGCGAGCCTTTTGGCTGTCATGTATCTTTCAGAGTGAGTTAGCAAGGTTGTGTGTTTGCAATTCCCAGCTCAGCTCGCGTTTCCTCTCCAGCATCCACACACATCCGAGCCCTGCGCTGCAGCACTGCCACCAGCTCCAGCAAATCTGGAGATGCTGCTGCTGCGTGGATCTGTTTATAGCCATAAAAATTAGTGTTGCAGCTCCACCTAACTTAAGCAGTTTTGCTTAGGAAATTACAGCATGGCATTTGAGTGGCTGTTTAGAGCACAGAGGAGAAAGTGGGTATTGGCAGCATGTTTTTAATTAAGCAGGTAAAGCCTAGATTAAGCTACACCAAATAGATAGTGTTTCTTTAATTCTGTATTGTCAGTCTCCTCGGCCAGGGCATAAGGGGTTGGCCTTAAAATTCTTGTAACTAAAAAGCCAGTCTCGTGACCAACTACATAATTGATTAAACACAACTGTGGACTCCCATTATTGGGAAGTGCAATTTTCGCGGTGTCGCTTCGAGTCTGAAATACCTCAAGGGTAATTACAGCCCGCGATGCAACACAGACGGCTTTGAAGTAGGGGAAGAAAAAGATTAGGGTGGCTGAGACGATCTGCGCCGTTTCATTTGTCCTTCATGGCAAAGGCTTTAAGCCGCTGCAGAGCAGTGCCCCGCCAGCGCCGGCCGCCGCGGGTCCTGCCCGCCCCGGGGTCACAGCCAGCCCCGGGGTCACGCCGAAAGCGCCGCGGAGAAGCGGCCTCTTACCTTTGCGGCCCTGATGAAAGTTTCATGCAGCTGTGCTCCTCTTTGCTGCGGATTTGGCACGCCTCGCTGCTCGCCGCCAGGCTGACCACACGTGGCACAGAGAAGCGCGCTTTCTCTGACCGGCTGAATTATTTACCCCAGGAACCGCTGTATAAAACGGCGCTGCGCTGAAACAGACCCTCTTCGGCATCTGAGGCAAGATGCACTAAAACCAGTTCTGAAATGAAGAGATCCAGCTTTTATTTCCAATTAATAGGTCAGAAGTAAAAACCACTATTAGTGACAGAACATAACAAGGAAACCAAACCTGCATGCTTAAGAGGGCTATTTAAAGAAATGTTAATGAATTGGATTTGAAGTTCTTCTTAGTCAAGCAGGAAACAACTAATGGTTTAAAGAGGAAAAGTGAAGCATTATTAAATGCTGAATATTTATTATGTCAGTGACCAGTTTGCCAGAGGCTTTGAGGTGAGAAGGGAAGTTCAAATCCTTTCTGCTGCATTTACAGCTCCAGAAAGGTAAATTCATAGGCTTTCTCACATACCACACAAAGGCTTAGTAATTTGTTTGGATTAATAGCATATTGGAGAAGCATAACACTCACACTTTAAAACTAACAAATTCAGCGAGAGCACAGAATTATCATTTAACCATTACTGTCTTCATAAAAACAAGTGCTCTTAATGCTTTGCAGTACATCTTTAAAGTGCTTTAAAAGCCAACAGCCAATTTATCCTGCCACTGCCTACCTCGTGGTGGGCAGAAATCATTATCTCCCCTTTGCAGTTCAATGAGCAACAGGGAGTTAAGTGACTTGCTCAAGGCCACAGAGAGTCAGTTTCAGAGCTGGGCGCACAAGGCACGAGTTCTTGGCGTGTGCTCCTGCTCCCAGCAAATTTCAGGTAACTCGTGCACGCTGTGGTACTAATTAAGGAGTCTTTGAGGGTTTTTTGCCTTTCAGAACTAGCTTTTTTCAGGTTTCAACATGCAGGCAGCTTTCTCCTCTGAACTCCAGAAGAACTGGAGTTCTCCAGATGGTCCTGCTCCTCCATCCTGGCTCTAACATACAGCGACACAACGGCTCTAAGACAGGCACTACACACACACCTAGCAAGGAAGCCTCTCAGCCATTTACAGGAGAACCTCTGGGGAGAGAACAAAAAACATTTGGCACTTTCTACGCATCTGAGTAACATGTGTGCCCTGCACAGAGCTAACAGCACCGCAAAAAGAGGAAAGGAGGCTGAAGGTTCCCATCCAGCCACGAATAGTAATCGAAGGGAGAAAAGCGCCCAGCACACATCCCAGCTTTAGGCTTGAGCAGTGCTTGCCGCTGCCTGTCCCTGGTAGCAGTGGTGGTTTGGAGCCACCTTTGCATTTTGGGATCCCTAGAGAGCATTTTTTTATGCAGAACTGCTGAAGGTTGCAACGATTACTATCCACGATGCATCCAAGAAGCCATTTCTGAGGCTGAGCATTATCACACACCAACTCCCAGAGGATAAAAGCGTGATTTTGGATGTTGTCACTCAGGGATTCCCCTACTCTGCAGGTACCCTCCTGTAATCAGCTGCACTGGCTTATTTTGTGCCAGTGGAGCGCATGGCAATCCATCCCCATGCAGTAAGGATCTAGGCTAGACTGCAAAGCATAAAAAGGAATTGGTCAACTACGCAGCCTTCCTCTGGCACCGCCAAACGTAAGCCCACAGTTAAAGCACATAATGTTTAGCTGCTACGGCTATGACAATAACCACCCAAATGCTAGGTGATGCAGTTCTGGCTAAGGGAAGGCTGCAAACAGGATGGCAGGTCAGGTTCCAGCATGGAACAGCCTGGAAAAGAGCTGCACGGCAATTCCCGTTCCCTCACCCCTGGTCTGGGCAGGAAGAGGTGGACGGAGGATCTGCCCCAGCAGGCTCCTGCCCCCAGAGGCAGTCCCGCTGAGGAACAGGCCAGCAGGTCGGATTTCTGGCTGTACTGGAGAGGTGCCCCAACCAGAGCTCCCTCCGCACCTCGCGCCTACCAGGCTTTCACGTTGCCACACAGAGGCACCCGCAGTCGACACCGGCAGCAGGAATTTCACACGGTGTAGAGGAGGAAATAGGCAGTGGAGCTAAAAAAACAGACATTATTTTCCCTCCAGAGCAGACAGGCTGGTATTAGGCTTTGTAGATAATAGCACCCAAGGAAAAGAAAAGTAGATAAATTGAGAACTGGATATCCATGAAATGTGAATCATTAAAAAATACTCACTGTTCATGCCATGGCACATGTTTTAATCACATCACATTCCTTGTCTGCACTTGACTCTTCAGTAAGGCTACTTTACCGCATCCGTGCTATTTTTTCAAACATTAAGAAAAAGTCTAATTCTGTACATCAAAGCTTCTGTTATCACGATTCTAGAGGTCAAATCCAACTTCCAAATAATATTTGCTGGATCTTATTTACTTCCATGAGATTTTATACTAAATAACTGTGCACATATCCACTACTGCTTAACATCCAAAAACCAAAATTATCTCCACACTTAGACCTATGAAACCATTATACCTGTAGTTCCACTGAAAAAAGCATATTTAAACCTCTGCAACCACACATAATTTTCCTCGCAGGCAAGGAACAATCAGCTAGAATTAAGCAAATATGCTATACCCATAGCAACCCAATTTTTGGATTCCAGCTAATGCCAGTGATTGTTTAATCATGTGTGTTTCCCAAATAATTTCCCAAATAAACTACGGGTTTGGATATCTCTTCCTGAATATACCTAGCTCAGTCCTGTACAAAGAATGTAATCTTCATGAAAAAGGATACAAATGCTTTAGCTTAATAGCAGACATACACGATCATTTGAAATTCTGTCTAATTAAAGTGTTAACTTTCTATAGAGACTCTGATGTTTGCTCAGAAGAGAGGTAAAGCAGTGATGTTTGCAGATATCATTTCAGTTGTATTGCTTCCAGGGAGTATTTTATTTGTACAAACCTAGAATCCTTCTCTACTCCATGTAAAAAATAGATTAGTCCCTTGATAGCCTTGAAAGTCATATCACTCACAAGAAAATTAATAATGCATTACAAAGTATATAAATTTTAAAAATTAGAGGAAGTAGGCTGTAATGGTCCGAAGACCACTGTCCATCCCCATTCACATCCAGCTTCCACAGAGAGTTTAACATCTTCCCCTCTGACAGCGCAGGAAGGCATAAGCACAATTATTTCTGACAACTTCCCACTAAGCCTCCGGTGTCCCTGGCCGTCCCGCGGGCGCAGCAGAGCGGAGCTACGGGTCCTAGACAAAAGCTTGGAGCAGCCAAGGGGAGGGTGAAGGCAGTGCCCAGGCATCTGCCCCTTGGTGGCTCTGTCCCCCATGCGACCCCTAACTCAGAAGATGCTCCCGAGCACCCCAGCACACATCTCACTTAAGGGGTTTGCACCACAGCCCACTGCGCTGTGCCAAACCCACGCTAACCAGACCGTGCCCCTTTAGAAGAGGTTCCTTGTATCAGGGTGCTTGCAGGCAGCAGGAGCTGGTAATTTGCTGCACCAGAATAATGAAGACGCACCAAGTCTGAACACACTTTGGTATTCAATATTTCTATGGCAATTGATTCAGCTTGTCAATGGTTAACCAGTGTTTTAAAACAAAACAATACAGGGCAAATGGCAGAAAATGTGCATTTGCAGGATAAATAAATACATCATGAGCTGAGAAAAGCAAGGAAGACGGGATACTGTACGCAGGCCAGCCTTGTAGTGGGGTTTGCTCTAATACGCCCCGTGACCAAGAAAATGTGCTTAATGTTAGAAGCAATATGGTGTATTTCAACTGGTGGTTTCAACTGTGTAATTAAAACGTGCCACCCCTCCTTTCAAAAGTTTCCATTAGAAGTCCGCTAACGAGCTGGGCAGGGGAATCGGAGAGGAAGCAGAAAGGAAGGAGAGAGCCCAGGCCCTCCGCTGTTTGGGTGAAGTTCCCGTTTTTGGTGTGGCGCAGAGAGCGCAGCTGCAATCCCAGGGACACCAAAGGAGTTTCGGGCTGTTTGCAGCCACCACAAACCTCAGTGTCCCCTGCATTTTGGTCAGAGTCGTTGCTCTGAAAATGACCTGGAAACAAATTTCCAGGACCAATCTGTTGTGGGTTGTTGTGGCACCAGGCACAGCAACAAATGCAGAGTCCTTGCCTGCAGCAGCAAGTACATGACAATGTCAAACCAGGTATTTGCTTTTACCTGTTTTAAGTCCAAACCAGTCCCTATCAATTCTGGATGTGGGGGCAGAGTGGAGGGGAGGAAAGCCTGCCTCGGGCAGCTCTGCCGCTGCGAGAAGCCACCAACACGTCAGCATCACCAGCAGAGCCTCCAGAGGCATCAACAGACCCCCACCCTCATTTCCAAAACACAGGGCAGCACAGAAATTTCCTTTGTGGATGCTACAGATACTCTGAAAAATAACAGAGGCTGGCTTTTATATGACTGCCACACTCCAAAAAAAGAAAGAAAGAAAGAAAGAAAGAAACCCACTACATCGCATGTAATCACTCCCTCTGAGAAAACAAGTCGCAATGGGTTGTGCTGAGCCTCTCGAACACACGGGATAATGAGGGAACAGAATATATGCCAGGGGAGTTCAAATCCGAGTTTACCAGCACAACGCTACTCAGAAATTTCAAAATTCGCTGCAAAATGCTACCTGGAGTTTTTGTGGCATCCAGAATAACCTTAAGAATATCCTCTTAATCTCTCACCAAGAAAATAAAAGCAGCACAGATCAGAAATAAAAGGTGTGCAAGCTGCTAGTGCAAGTCAGATAGCTTCACCCTTTTGTGCTGAATACCGGCTTTTGCACAACTTCGGCAGGCACGTAAAGCTGTGGAAGAGCGCGGCGAAACGCTGAGGGAACACAACATCTCTCTTGCAGCTGTGGCTGGTGGCTGACGGGTCCCAGGTCTGCGCGGGGGCAATGCCAGATGCAGGAGGAGGTGACAGCCCCAAAGGAACCCAGGTGGCATCCTGAATTCCTGGCTCCTGCTTCATGCGAGCAGAGACACATGCATGAGACTGGGGAGGAATATGCCAGAGATGAAATAACTGGGGTCACGGCTGTTTTATGCTGGGAACCTGTAAAAAGTGGGCAAGAAGAGCTGCTCCGGCTCTAGCCCACATTCAGGTGCGCAAAGCATTCCTGTCCTCAGCCCTCTGCACAGACATGAAGCTGAGGCTATCAGCAATGGCTCGAAAAAACAGCTTCACGGCCAAACTGTGTACGTAATCATAGAAACGAATCACAGTGAATCGATCTATTGATTACAAATGACTAACATCAGAGCAGGATAACTGTGACTTTAATACAGTCTGTAAATGTAAATATTCGTGTTCCTTTGCTCCTAAAATGGGCTTATTTTTTGTTTGTGTTCTTTCTAACTCGCCGTTCTTTGACTGTGCGCACAGCGTTGCAGTCAGAGCTGTCAAGCATCCTGGAGCCATAAGTATTTTTCAGAGCACTCATTAACAAACAGACTTCCAATCTCAATATGCATTATCAAAATGAGATCTTTTCTCAACAGTTGACAATTATGTATCATACAGTTACATGCTTACAATTGGTGATGCCGTATTGTTAGATTTTGGTACTGACTTTTAACAGTGTGCTGCCTAATTACATTTTGTATTATATTCTGAGTGTATAGGAGTATTTTATTCATGGCCTCACTTTATTCTGCAATTTGTTTCTCAATAAATGCAAAATAATAAAATCCCAAATCCTAGTGTGTAGAGTATTTTTATTGACCCAAGTGTTCTGCTAGTAAACACAACTTTGATGGTTTCATGAGTGAAAGTTTATTAGGCTGTGTTAGTTTTAAAATACAATTGCCAGGGGACCGATGTTGAAATCATTTCTTACAAGACAAACTTGTTTTTGGATGCTTTCCCAGCTCGAGCACCACAACGAAAGCAAAATGGCTATCCTGAGTCATGACATTTTGCATTCATTCTTGCAGTGGCAAATGTTTAAACGTTTAATGCTGTCTGCCACTTATACAGAAAGAAAACAAAAAGAAAGCTCTGAAAGACCTGCTCCCTGTTTGCTCTCTGTGGAGTAAGCCTCTCAAGTAATTAGCCGAATACCCATCTTGCTGATCTACCCACCTGGTAGATGCCAGTCTGTCTGTTACGACAGCATCTAGATGGTGACTTTACCAATGCCTTCAGATGCTTTGTATTTTTAAATTAATTTACCTTTTTTTGTGGAACTGTCCTCAATCTCTATTACTGACAATGAGCGAATTAGGTCCAACCCACCCGAAAATGAGTGACCCAGCCCAAGGAGAGGCAGGAGCTCAGATCCAGCACCTGAGCTAAGGGGCTATTTTCCAGCATCACCGCCTCCAAAAAATGTGTCTCTCCCACAACGTCACATCATCGGCCAACCAGTGTTTCAGATCTGGCAGCACATTTGGGGAAGTGCCACTTCCCAGGAGCTGTCCCAAAGGAAATGGGAAGCAGAGACTGAGACCACAACGGGTACGCAACGGCGCTGTTTTGAAACACCCTCTGCACGTAGGACCTCTGGGCTGCCCAGCAATTTCGCCACTCTAACCTGACCCCCCAAGCTTTTAGAAATGGCACCCACACTTCTATAAACTTTAATTTTAAGCAGCCAGGAGAAAATCTCACATCTGTCCGTATACCACCAGGGTTGCTCCCATGCCCAAGGTTTTAACCCCCACTCTACCAAGCAGCAGGACCAGAGTCATCGGCACCAGGGCAGCCCCCTGGACGGATGCTGCTGCGTGCCCTTGCAGGTCCACGCAGGCAACATGTGTTCGTCAGCTCCAGCATCCCTCCCGTGGGACCTCCTGTCCTCTGTCTTACCTTGGGGCGAGCCATAGCTGGTGCAATACCTGCGCGAAAAAGTTGCAGGCGTCTGTAAGGCCCCTCGAAATAAAGTTTGGGGGATTGCTAAGAGAGCGTTCACTAGCAGCACGCAGGGTAGGGGGGAAGCATCACCGAGGGAGGCAGGAGCAAGAGCTGTGCCGTTCGCCTGCCCACACACCATATTGTCTTCCTCCAGCAAAGCTACTCCTGAGGCTTTCTGTGATGCCAAACAACACAGGCGAGGAGGAAAAAAAATAAAATAGCCTCGTGAAAATGTCCTGTCTGTTCATTTCCACAAGCGCTAGCGAGACGTTCTTTAAAATCATACACATGTAAAAAGATCTAGAGGTTGCTGGTTAGTTTGTCATATATTTTTATAGGCTTTTCTGAATGGTTTTAGATTTGACATAGTAACTGACTGTTACTAGAAATAAACTGTAAGTCAATTCCATGCTTCCATAATTCACTGCCCAGGGTTGTTCAAAAAGATTTAGTGATACTTGTGATAGACAGCAAGCCTCTTGATGTTTTCATTTTCACTTAGTGCCTGTAATTCCTCAAACTTGCTGACCTCTACAGAACAGGATGGAAGAAGGCTCCAAAACTTCTTTGAAGGCACTCACTCACCAAAACATTTGCAACGCTCTCATTTCACTTTTTTCTTTTCAGGGCACAAACACCAATATGGGAATAAAGCCATTGTTGTTGTTTTTAAGAAGGCGACTGCTATTATTATCTCCATGACCGATCATGTGGTTTTAATCATTTATAATAGAACAAGTTAAACCAAAAAAAAAGTATTTTTGTGACTCAGAATGTAAGCCCTCCTGACAGCTGCATATTGATATTTCTCTGACCGAGCGCTTTCATTTTGAACTTTAGCCTTGCTATAGACATTTCCTTTTTCTCTCCAAAAGTTAACGGATATATTTTAAAGGCTCCAGGTCTGCGTTTAAAAATACACAAATAAATCTGTGCCTAAAGGGCCTGCTACCAGGAATGCACAGGCTAGCAAACATTTGAACATCCCAATATCCAGATATACTTGCATTCCTGGCCATTTTGCATGAAACCCATGCCGGCAACAGCACGGTTTTCTGCTCGGGGAAGCTGATGCCCATGAACTATTTAACTGTAATAGTAGGAAGATGCAACAAGCAAAACTGCTGTTGCGACTCCTCTTAATGCAGGGTTCCCGGGACAAAAGCACCTTGATAGTATCAGCACAGATCTGTCATTACAATTTAATTACCAACAACAGGCCACTGACATTTGAAACTGCTTATCAGATGCTGATCCTGAAGGTGGACCGGAGGCCACCTCTCTTTCCCCCAGAGGGTAATTTTTACCTCGGCGGAAGGTGCAGTACGGTTAGCACTGGGCTGACGTTGCACGTGGAAACCCAGGGGAACCAAAACCAAAGTACGGCAGCCTGGCTCCCAGGACGGGCTGTAGCAACAACTCGAGATGGAGCGTTCCTGGGGTATCTTCAAGCAGTCTGGAGACCACCTCTGATCGTAACCAAACTGGATCAAACCACTGCCAGCAAAACCCAACCCTGCAGCAGCTGCAGTGGAGATCACTCTAAAAGCTACAGGTATTTCACAACAGATGGAGCATGATTCAGCTTTATACCACACAGTCACCCACATAAATTATAACCCAAAATTCTTCTCAAAAAAAAAAAAAATCTAGCAAAAAAAAGAATGATAGGAATTATATGAATATATTTTAATGCACATAGACATCAGGCTATTAACCAAGAATTTGGAAGGATGGGAAGGAAAAAAATGGATATAAGTTTAGGCTTTGCTTGCACCTCAACTTTAGACAAACAATTCACTCCTATTTCTTTCCTTCTGTGCATTAACTATTCAACATCATTTTATTTTTCCTCTTTTTCTCAAAGAGGAAAAGAAATTGCAGGCTTTGCACACTCAGCAGAGCAGGCGAAGATCTTTGAAAATCTGTCTAGCAAGCCAATGGCTTGCTAAAAATCAATCAGGTAACAGAAGCCTGCATTGCTGACACAAGACCACTAATTTTTGGTTGGATATTTTCACCTATTGTCCAAACTTGGCCTTTTGTCTATAAAGGTTACACCACACACACCCATTTGCTCACTCGCAGAGGAACCCCTGGAGTCTGTTGTGACTCAGAAAAAGGAGGGAAGGAGTAACCTGCAAAAAAGATGCACTGGAAAGCTAACGTGCCTCCTGCATGTTTAGCTGGAGTGGAGGAAAAGCCCCTATGCACAGAGACACATAAGCAGAATGTACATTTTTTATGAATCGGGCCTTTAGTTTTAATTGCTTCTTACAGCATAGACCAATTAAGGATGAGTTGGCAGGACAAGGATCTTTCCCAGCTCATTTGAAACTAGCAGAGCTGGAGTTTGCTTTGCCGCAGGCTCCCGTTCAACACATTTGGCCAAAAAAACGTGAATGTCATTAAACACCTCTAGTACTAATGCTCATTTTATATGGGTTGAAAAGCAAAAGTCGAAGGCCAAAAAGTTCCCCTTTGGCCCCATCTCTTGCTTTCAAATAAAATCAGTTACAGCATCTCTACTTGTCTGAGCTTTGGAAAGATAAATACCAATAAATACAGATCTAGAACAGTACCTAGAGAAACCCTTAGGTATTCATGTCCTCCGAGAGTTCCCTTCCTTTTATCTATAATTGATCCTCTTCACCTTCAGAGCGTATCAAGGTCAGAGCTTAGTTAAGAATTCCTTTTCAAATATATTATAGACACTTTTCAGTATATGCTGTACATTTTGCAATGCATGGGTGATTACAGAATCACAAATCCAAAGCACATTAATTGTAGAAGTAATCAGCCTAAGTGGTGAATATGTATAGCTTGTAGATGCTGTATGAGTAAAGGAGCATCTTCCAGACAATGCTACCATTTTTTGTTGTGTGGTTTTTGTTGTGGTTGTTGTTTTTTCCTCTGTACAGCCACATGAAGCATTTTCTAACAATGATATTTCTCACTAAGGACTGAAATGGGTTTGCCAGCACCCACTACACCGGAGCCAGACAGTACCTTTTGAAATACCTTGTAGTTGGATATCAGGAAACGCTGCACTCACCATGATAATGAAAGATTTTACCGCAGGGAGCATGAATGTGTGTTAGACTTGCCCCGTTCACGCAGGCCCTTGTGCCTACCCAGTAAATCCCTATTAACAGCAAACCTCCAAACCGGACGGTAGCCAAGACGTGAAATGCAGAGCGAGCCCTCTCCCTTCACTGCCATTAACCAAGAGCCAGGCTGGGTCAGGAGCGAGCGCAAGCGCCAGCCCTGGTCAGCCGCTGCAGAGCGCGGCACAGCCTATTTCAAACAGGTGGGTGGTTCCTGGTCCCATTTCTACCGGACTGATAAACACTGTGAGCAGCATCACTGCTGGTTTTCTTAGCAAAACAAAAAAAAACACACACTGCACAATAAGGAAGGTTCAATTACGTGTTCGAGACAACTTAGACCATATAGAGTGATTGTTCAGGACTGTACCGGAGTAAATAAAGGGGTCCTGCTGCTGAGTGGGGAGTTTTCACCTCAATGTTCCAGAAGTTGAGTGTAAAAGGTCTTTACAGTCCCTTCTAGTCCCAAATTTATGCATCTAAGGGTCTAAAGAGAGAGTTTACTGCCTGATTTTCCAATACATCCACAGCGCCCCTGGAACTCAATGTAAAAAGCAAGGGTGGCACCTCCATGCAGGCCTGGGGCTGCTGTGCTGCCTGATCCAGGCCGCCACTCTGCCGCTGCATTCACTTAGGGATGACAAAGAAAATGAAAACTTGATAAAGAAAATGAAAACCTGGCAAAAGTGAACGGTGTAATCCTAAAATTAAAAAAAAAAAAAAGTTAGAAAAAAATCTTCCAGCTCATGATAAACATTATAATGAAGCTCTAATTTTTCTGATGAAAGAATTAACTATCAAGATAAAAGTAAAATGATTTATTAGATTTTCAGACACCAAAGAAATAAGATAGTGTAACAGTCTAGGCAGTAACTATTCCATCTCAACTTGCAGTCATTAACTCTTTGCCAGCTGTAAAGACATCCTAACAACTCCATTTAATTCCATAAGCCTGTCTATAAGCCAGTACTAAACAATAATTACTATTGACTCGTTAAACAGGAGTTGAAATCTTTTCTTCAAAATGTGCCTGAAGACATGGGGAGAGGATCACTGAGAACCTGTCTGCAGGGCTAAAATGCTCCTAAAAACAAACAAGCAAACAAACAAAGCCAAGGAATCCAAACTTCCAAAACTTTAAGGAGGGCACAGGCCCACTGCGAGCCCTGCTCCCTGTCTCTCCCACCTCCCTCCCTCGCGCTCATCCTGTCCCAGCAGAAATCAACCTGCTGTGTTCGTGGTGATTTTAAATCCTGCAGCTCGCCAGCAGCTTCTCTCTTATTAAAGCACAGAATATACTGCTTGTTGCTAGACAAAGTCCCCCCCGCCCTCCTTTCTCTCCCACTAATGGCTCTTTTCACGATCTGCAGCAAGGATCATTTAATCTGTGAAGAATAGAAATTTCAGTGTTTGTGTATCGTCAGTTATTACCTTTTATTTCTAAATTGTGTATTTGGAAGAGGAGGAAAGACTTAATGCCTTTATTTGCTGCGGAGCAAATGTTCAAGGATACTGCAGAGAGCAGCTTATCCTGGCATAATTCTAGACGCTAAAACTCGAAGCACTCTGAGCCCCTTGGTGCAGGCACGGCTGTCCCACAGGCCCCACAGCACCCACGGCCCTTTGCCTCCCGTTGCAGCCCCACTGTCTGGGGGCAGCAGGGCTCGATGCTCTCTCTTTTTGCATTTATCTGGCTCGCCCTCATCTCTGCCAGCAGCGACAGAGGCGCTTCAAAAGGCAAAGGCCGGGCAAGCCCCTCCACCCATCCCTTTGTGCCAAGGAAAACGCCAGCAACACTGCATCTTTGTGCTCTGATGCAACCAAACCAGAGAATCGTGATGAAATATGGATGGATACAAAAGGCACAAATAATAAATTTTAAAAAAAGTCTGTGTACAGTAACGTTTAAAGCTAGCTGTATGTTAAGCGAGGAGATGGTAAAGTGCTCTTGACTGGCTTATGAAATTCAGGCACTAATAAAATCTGGGAGGCAGCACAAATGCTGCCCTCACAATATTTTATGCCAATGAATGTAAAAAGAGGAATTGGAATATCAAAAACAATTATGTGAAAATAATAGTGTTTATTTTCCCAAGAGCTTGCCCACCTGCGAGTCCTGTTTCTGCCTACGTAATCCTGCATTTGTCTGAGCACGCTGCCTGACACAGACAAAGCAGGACTCAGTGTGACTGTGCCAGGGCTCGAATTCAGGCTGCAAGTTTCAGAGACCCCAGAATTATTATGGGAATTAATCAAGGGAGGAGTAGGAATTCAGCCTAAATGTTCATCCTTTAGTGACTTTAAGTTACATCTAGTATCATTATTTTACATCAAGCTTCTGAAAATTATTTAATTTTTTCTGTTTCATGCCAAGGTCTTAATCTTTACTGCACTGGCAGGGAGAACATTTTAAAGAATCATTTCCCGAGACACATTTAATACATTTCCAGTAAATTGTACATAAACCTGTCCAGCTGGCTGGGTCATTTAATCAGCGACACACCCACTGAGTGCAGGATGCCACCTGAGATTTACCTCAATGCTTTCAAAAACAAAATGATGATGGGATAAAGCTTTGCTAATGTGTGAGTGCGATGGGGAATACAATGATAACTGCCCACTAGGGAGTACAAGGATCTTTTTAAGTTTTGTTATGGGAAAGATTACATACCGGATTAGACAAAAGGGTTTTGAAGATCAGCACTGAAATTACACCGGCTTTAGGGAAAGCAGCATTAAAATGCTGGTTGATTATTTAAAACCACTTAAAAAACAGACGGCAAAGTTTATCAAGTATTTTTGAGCTGTGTTCTGCACTGCTTTCAGGGACTGCTGCACATGCTTGCAAACGCAAACAGAAGTTTTCACAGGATAAGGGGTCTGAGCAGGTTCTGCTGTGTCGGAAGGAAAATATCGAGTCACTTGCTCATGGTCAGCTTTGGTGAAATTACACCAATAGGGAATGCTTAAGATGGGCTTTTATTAATGGTTTCTCTTATGAANGGGGGGACGACTTGTCATTTTTCAGGAGCTGTCTCTGATAAAGAGTGCAGGGGAGGCAAAGTGCTGAGGAAGGAGATCCTTCAAAAGGCAAAGATGCACCTGAGCAGGCTGTGTTGCCTCTACATAAATTTTAAAAAGTGATTTGTTTATGGCACAAACAAAATCCTTCCCTGCAGGTAATCCTGTAGCTTTACCAGCAACGTCACCAACGGAGCACTAAGGGTGGCCCTGGTGCCTCTCCAAGGGGAGCCCACACGTCCCATCAGGACAGCTGGGCTGGGCGCAGCACGAGGGTCCCACCAGATGATAGCCGTGGCTGGGCGAAGCGTTAGCACCTGGGGGGACTGCGGCCCGTAAGGAGGAGCGAGGTGACGAGCTACGGCCCAGTCCCCTCCCGCTGTCCTGCCACCACCTGCAGCTCCCTCCGCACCTCGGGCAGTTCTCAGAAGTTGAGACACCCCGGCATCCTCGTCACTGTTCATCGCTGCCGTTTAAACGAGTTTAATAAAATTATTTTTCTAAACTGTTTTAGATGCCATATCTATAATCCATAAAATTTATTGTATCTTTATGTAGAATTATACTGGAGTTGAACATATAAATCAATTTATAAGGTCTAATGACATACAAACGCTTAAAAACTAAAGGCGATGTAGTAAATTCAAATTACCATTACAAATGTAAGCTTTGTAGTCAGTGTGTGACCCGCTAAGGATTATATTTAACTCCCCTGAGAGTGGTTTATCATAAAACTTTATACTTTTATTACAGTGAATTATTAACTCCTCCATGATGTGAGTCATTCCATGCTCTGACTATAGCTTTTTTAATGACACTATAATAGACATCTTGCTAATAGCAGTAGGATTGCTACCTCTGAGGTTAAAAAAAAAAAAAAAAGAAAAAGGAAGAAGAAGAAAGAAAAAGGAAGAAAAGAAGTGAAAAGAAAAGAGATTCAGGACAAATATGTGAAAATACATTTCCCAACAGGATGAAAAATAAGGACCTGTAGGAAGATCCATTTGTGACAGAACTACGCAGAGGTCATTGCAGTCTTCTGACCACATGGAAAAACAATTACCAGGCTGGTATCTAAAAGCAACCAATATTTTTTTTTTTTACCATTAGAACTAAAAATCTGGATGATTATGATCAGGAGGCTTTTTTTTCTTTTTTATGGAGAAAAATATTTTTTCCTCCTGATGTCAGTTTAGTCAAATGACTGTTAAGGCATCTTCATACAAATTAATTGAAAATCACTCCTCCTTCCAAGGCAGCTACTGCAAACTTTTCCCCGTCAACATTCGCATTATGCCAGCAACCTGCAATTTAGTATCTGTACTTCCAGAGACTCCCTCGGATGCTTGGAGGGCTCCAAAATCCCGGGAGACAGCTTTAAGTTTGGTGAAAGGACCACCCAAGGCCCACAGCAAGTCCAGGGTCAAGCTTTTGTACCAGAAAAACAAATCTGAGGGTGATGTTTTGCTTCACCTCATTTTCATGTTTTATTGCAAATTTCAAAACAGGTCCAACCACCAACCAACCGGTAAATGTCACTAAATGACATGAATTTCTCTCCCCAAAAAACAGGCTCTGCTCCAATTACACTTCCAACAACAAAAAAAAAAGGTTGGTTTTAAGATAAAGGTAGCCCAATTCTTACCAGATCTTCACATTTTGCAAGCACAAAGGATTTTTCCATATTTGAAAATGATTTTAAAATGGCAGGCACACATTCTTCCATAAGGCAATTCTACCAAAAAGTGACTAACTACCATCTGAAACATGCCAAGTCCTGTGGCCTTACCTAAAAATGAACCTGTGGATATTTTTCAATGATCCTCATAGAAAATAAAAATAGAAAATTCCTAGTTCTTGTTATCTTCAAGATTTTTAAATAGTTATTACTGACACACATTCAAAGAAATCAAGGAGGACACCAGCTTCCTATTTCTTCTCCATATTCATCAGTCCATGGATAATTCCAATTTGCTGTTAGTGTGGACCACAGAGCTATTGAAAAACAGCAGGAAAATTAAAACTGGCAAAGGGGCTGAAGCTACCTCTACAGCCAAAACCACTCGTAACAGAATAGCTGTGTTTAAAAAATGGTAATGCATGACAAGTTCTCTAGAAATTCAGGATATTCAGGAGCTGCTCAGACATCTCAGCATGAGCATCTTCCATTTCTCTTTAGCAGTTACTGCTCAGCGCCAAGTTTACGCAAGGACAGGCTGTGCCCTGTGCAATGGTGGCACAGTCCTTCTTCCTGCATGGAGTTTCCCACCACTAAAAGAGAACTTTACTCAGGCCTGGTGATAATAATAATAATTTTTAAAAGTCTGCTCAGTGCCACTCTGCCAGCAGTTTCTGGGCCAGAACTGAAATAAAGGAAAGCAATTACATGTGTGAACTCAGTCCACGGAAAAGCAAAAAGTCTGCTGTTGCAACACTGCAGAACACTATCTCTTTACACAGGTTTTATGGGGCAGTTTAGTGCTGTGCTCCTGTTTTTTGTGTCTCCAATCCTTCTTTGTCAGCTTTTATTTATTTAACTATAAAGTCTCCATTGAGGCTAAGGTTTGTTTACAGGTGGTTCCCATCCCGGAAAGCAATTAAATATTAGATTTAGAAAAGCTGCATGAAGTTGCAAGGGTCAACTCCAGTAATACCAGCGCAAACCCATGTGGGTGTCACCACTGCGTGCGCTCACCCTTTTGGTGGCATGGCCAGGACACAGCACCGAAAACTGCACCGCTTCCTGGAGACAGCCCTCCTGCAGGCAAGCCTTGTTTGTTCATCATAAAACCAGGTAATTAACCTGGTTCATCCCCCACAAGTACACTGACCCTGAGTCCAGTCCTGAGCACCTCACCAGACAAAACTCTGTTTGCCTTCAAGGTAAAGGATTAAAAAAACAACACACACACATATGTTGTTGTTGTTTTTTTCTTTGGCTCCTCCTGAGCCAACTAATCTGTTCATAAAGGGACACAAAAACTTGTGACAAACTAATGACCCACCCAGACTCCACTGCATTTAGTTCTGAGGTTATGAAGAAATTCCTCCATAGCATCTGTCTGAATCTGTGATAGCTGGAAACTCACGGGATGTCAGCTCTCCTCTTCCATCTACAAAAGATTTACTTTGAACTGTAAACATATTCAGACATCAGCATTCCTGCTCACTTCCCAGGTGATTAAAGGAAGAACGGGAGCGAACTGCAATGTGAAGGATGGCACAGACCACTGCCACATTCTCCCTTGGGTGGTGAAGCACAGGGCTGGCTTGCAGCGGGGTTCAGTGGGTACCCTGGGGCAACTCGCCTCTCGACGGCTCTACCACTGTTAACATGCTTAATGTTAGCTAAGATGAGACTACGATTTATATCTCATTATCCTCTATTGCAAAGGACGTTGGGGTAAGTCTGGGAAGTTCATGGTGGCAAACAATAGAAACCAAAGCAGAGTTCATTGTAACGGTGGGAGAGGGAAGAAAGCATGAGCAGGCCCAGACCTCCCTGCCTTTGCCACAGAGGGGTCAGTGGCACAAGCAAGGGGCAGCTGCCTTTTGAGAAGCCTGGAAGAAAAATATGATTTCTTCAGGAAACCACAGGAAATGGTGAGGCTGGGCAGGCCAGTGCCCTTGCAGGATGCTGTGTGTGCTCCTGCAAACCCAGGCGCTCAGATTTGATTCCTTCTCTTTCACCATGCACAGCTATCAAACTCTTCTGACATCCCCTGTGCAAAAAAATTGAGAAGAAACTCCAGAGTCCCTGCTTTGCCATACAGGTCGTGCCAATTCATAGAATCAATCAAGACCGCAAGAATTTGGGAGTTCAATGATAGCGCTCCTTCTGACAACCACATCTTGCCAGCACGCTTCTCTGTCAAAACAGTGGCACTGCGCATTACTGAACAAATTGCAAACTTTATGCTTTAACAGACATGGGTACAGCAGCTTGATCAGGGTCCAGTGTTTCATAAGCTCCGTAACCCTGAACTCTGACTTTGGTGCATTTTAATTCTCAACTGTAATGCTGCTCCTCAGTAACTCCTGGTTTTCTTTTTTTCTCATTTTTAACAGCTAATGTCCTTGTTTCTGAGAAGGAGATGGAAGAAAAAAAAGAAGTACAGTGAGTGATTTCACATTGAAATAAAAGAGGTACTGTACTTCAAGAAGTTATAGGCACCTGCAAACAGGAGTTTATAATGAAAATGCCTTTTCAACCATAACTAAAGCGTCGCAGTAGCAATGCTATAACACAATAAACTGTTCTATTAAATCTAAAGACTTAGATTTAATAAGACAGTGGCTATATATTAAATAAATGCCAAATTATTATTAAAAATCTTTTTACTGAGGTTTAACAACTCTGTCTAATACTTGCTGCTTTATTATACCTGAATGAAATGCATGTATGAGAATGTGTACTTAAGCTATTGTATAAAGCATACCCCCCCAAAAAAAACCTTACAAATGGACTATTAAATTTTGGAACCCAGCCTTTGAAAGGTGCAGTTCACACCTCTGGGTTAACAAGAACAAGTCGGTGGAGTCGCTTAATCAGTAACTGCCACGTGCGCCCGCTAAGTGGCCGCTGAGCAGCCCCGCTTGGCTCAGCAGCACCCAACGTCCCCATACCACGACGTCAGGATGGCCTGCATGAGTTTTTCCTTCCCTTAGCACATCTCTCTGCTCAGTGGGATTTTCAAGGAACATGCAATTTTCACTACTTAAAAATCACATCCTTTTGGGCTGTGGCACAGAGAAAGGTGAATTGGTGTCCAACAGACATTTGAAAGGTAGGGGCTCCCCAGGAGGGAAGAAAGGGGACAAAAAGATGTTTGTAGAGGTATGCAGAAATGTTAGGAGCTTACCTGAAGCCATTAGGAAGCCAATACCTTAAGTGACAGAAATTATATGCTGCTACTATACAAAAAACCTTGAGGTCATTCGAGGCTGCCTTTTTCTTTTCTTTTTTTTTTTTTTTTAAGTTTGTAAATTCAAGTTTAATCAAGGTGGCCGAGAAAAGAGATTAACCTTAAACTCTATTTCTGGCCAACAAGAGATGGAGGAAATGTTGCAGCAGGCAAGCAAAAATGCATTGTTGACAAATGACTCCATTTATAGTCCAGATTTCGGACACCTTGTCCTTAGTCACCAGTGACATCTAATTTGTCCCTAAAAAAACTAGCCCTTACATCTTTGTTACTTTAGGCTTTAGGTTAAGACGTGTGGACGTCCCTCATAAATCTGATCTCCTACAGGGCCTGTCTCTTTCCAGTAGCTTCCCAGTTGAAGAAAAAAAACCAACAAAAACTAAACCCCACCACTACCCTTTCTTTTCCTTCCAGTTTCAAAGACTTCATCAGGAATAAAGAAATTGTCCTAAATTTAGACATGTTAATCCCACAGCGTTTGTGTGAAATAGGTTAG
>VXAA01002728.1:137240-190333 GCA_013399115.1 Anseranas semipalmata | reverse complement strand
AAAAAAAAAAAAGCTGTGTTAACATATGGGACTTCAATCTGAATGGCATATGCTGGTGTTCTCAGGCTACCAGTACTAAAAAGTCCTCAGAATTTCAGAAATTACAGGCAGCCAATTTCCTAACTCAAACCAGCTTGGGGTAGACTGCTTAATGACAGATACAGAGGAACTGATCCCAGATGTAAAAATTAATGGTTTCTTGAATGCCAGTGATCATGACTTGATTATATTTGTTGTCAACATATAGAATCAAGTCCAAAGTAATGTGTGTGTTTATGTGAGTTCCAGTATGCACATTCACAAATGTAACTGCTGTTTAAAAAATTCATTTTCATGGTAATCAGAAAAGTCTTAAGAATACGTTCCTAGATTTCAAAGGCCACAATTCTACAACCAAGAAAGAAACTGACAGTATTTAAAAATTACTTTCAGTGTAAAAGTAGACATAGAAGGAAAACACATTTATTTCAACACAAAGAACAAATGATATAAAGGAAAACTGATAATAACAATTATAAACCAAAAGCTGGTAACTGTAGAAAATTGACNNNNGGTGGGGGGGGGAGATGAGGAAAGGATATCTAGGACTTTTAAAAGCATATTGAGAACAAAAACGTTGTCACCTGTTACTGGATGAAAATAGTAGAAATGTAACAATAATGAGGAAAACATATAAGGATTCAATGAATACCTGTCTCCCATATTTGGGAAATACATTTTATGTGCGCATTGTCTAAAAATAACAAAACACACTCAGCAATGAGTCAAAGGAGTTTAAAACAACAGCCAAAAAAAGAGAGAGATTTTGAAGTAAACCAGTTGGAAAACGTGCATCAAGAGTTTTCAAAGAGCGGGCAGAGAAGCTCTCCGCTCCGTGGGGACTTGATGGGACTTACACTATTGGGGAAGCTACAGAGGACCAAAGTAAAGTAACATTTCTCCAAAATGTAAAACAAGCGGATGAGGTCCTCCAGGTACTGTAAGGATTGTCAGTCTGATCTTGAGTAAAATAATGGGACAGTTAATCCAAGAATTACGTATTACAATGCAAAAGGAGCAAATACAAATAGCTTCCAGCCGTGGAGGTTTACAGGAAATAGATTTCATTAGGTTTTTTGTTTGTTTACAGAGATCACAGAACTGGTTGATACAGGTGATGATGTTCATATGCTGCACTTAGATTTTTGGAAGGTATGTGATCAGTTTCTATGTATCACCTTGAGTTGGTAGGTAGAATGATACAAACTAAACAAGGCATCAATTAAAATGGATTAAAGCTGGCACCTTAGGTTTAAAAATGTAACTGTGAATAGAAGTCTGGCAATTGAGTAGGAATAGTTTTAACTGGGCCAGCAGTATCGGTCCTTAGACCCATGCAATTTAACATTTTAAATCAATGACAGAAAAAAAAAGAATAAAATCATTATTAATAAAATCTGCAGGTGATGGGGAGACTGCAGGAGAGCTACATCAAAGAGCACACAAAGCACGCTGAACCATTTGGCAAAACGTAAAAGAAACAATATGCACTTTGACAAAACGCCGTCATCTAGCCAGGAATGAAGAGCACCCCTCCCCTGGGCAACGCCAAAAATGACGGTTATTATCAACTGCTCATAAAATCTCCGTGCGGCCTGGTAGCTGCAAAGCCTGGTGCAGACCCTGGATAAACAGAGAGGAATTTCAAGAAGGAGTAGAGAGGTTATCCTACCTGTGCCTTTGGCAAAGGTGCAAAAGCTATGGGAATATGCAGACAGCCCTGGAGGCGTAAGTTCAAGCAGGAAATTGTTTAATTGTAAAGGATTCAGAGAAGAGGAACGAGAATGGTGAAAGTATTAGGAAACATGCCTTATCACAAGCAAGTCACAGACCTCCATCCCTACAGCTTACCAAAGCAAAGGTGAACAAGGAGCACCTTGTTCACAGTTTATGGTGATGCAGGTCACAACAATAAATACTATGGGGCACTTCCATCTGGGAGACAAAGCTGGCAGGACACCCAACGCTGGGGCTGAAGCCAGAGAAAGTGCAAATTTAACAGAGAGTTAATTTATCATTGCAACTATTTACCCATAGGATTGTAGTGCATTTTCCAGCACAGGAAGATCTCAAAAACTGTAACTGGTTTTGATTTTCTAAAAGGTACAAGGTACTCGAAATGGCATAAATGCACTCAAGTACTTCACAGCCTTTGGGGTGGGAGAAGGGTTGGAAGTAGGAAAAGACTTCAGACATGTCCCTATGTGTTTCCACAGTCAATGATTCATGTCTCCTAACTTTTTTCTGGAGTCTTCCCCATGTTTCACACATAAGATTTGCCAGAATATTTAGCTCCTCCCTCTCTATTTTACTTACCACCTTCTTCTCACCTAAAAGCTGCAAAACATATTTATTTGGTTGCTGCCATGTAGATTACCATTTATTTCACATGCCTGCAGCACTAATTTTCAGACACAGATTTCACTTATTTCTGTTCTTCAGAATAAATGGTGAGAAATGGCTAATTTGCTACCTCACAACATTTTAGGAGGTGAAGATGACTGTAAAAAAACCACCAGCTGTCTGGAAAGTTAGGATATAAATCCAGTCCTCTAATTATTAAGGGGCATGTTTAAACACATGGGGAGGAAGTACCTCAGTGCTTAAATTTAAGCACGTGCATATATTTTAGCAAGATCAGGAATTTCATGTTTTTTTTTTTACCCACTCCTAATTACAACAATCCATAACTTCTCAAATCGATACACAAAAAACAGCTAATATCTATTTTGCATACATGTAATTAAACAGCCTTTTGCAGCTATCTTCCACAAAACAGAAAATAATTCGTTTTCCCCATTTCCCCATGTTCCACTGATATTTTGTGCCAGATTCAAACTGTCAGAATTTGTCAGCTACCAACTGTAGATGCTACCAGTTTCCAAATTAGGCATTACATGGGCCAACCATTGGTGCGAGGCCTACTGCATTCAGCCCCTAAGTGAGAATGGTATTTTGGGGAAGTGATTTAATATATTGGCTTCTAGTAGCAAGTGGGACCCGAAGCAAGGAAATGCACTTACAGGGAATTCTGCAGGACACCAACAATGGGATGGTCAAGAAGAGTTTCCTCTGTGATGAAGGAAAACCAGCAGCACAAAAGTGTCACCTGAAGCTTGAAGAAATTTCTACCAGCAGAACTTGTCAGGACACCGTCACATAGATGCTAACAGCATCAGTATACCTCCAAATGAACCTCTGAACACGCTTGCTTTTTAGGCACAGGGCATCCCAGTGACAACAGTCATCTACTGCTCCCTTACCCTAATAACTGCATAATGAAAATAAATCTGAGGAAGTACTAAGGATGCCCTTTTTCCCTGCATCGTTACACTGAGCTGGAGTAATGCCAGGCTTTTTGTTGTTGTTGTTCTAAAAAGGTTTTGCTCTGCAACCAATTTTGTTTCGTTAAAACAAACAGAGAGTCACTTGCTATTGATCTCCCTATTAAATAGTTCTGGTAAACATTTTGACTAGCTCTGCAAACTTAATACAGATGTTAGTCTGCACAGATCACTACCCAGAGCTGATAGAGGGAGTTAATACATGTCCGTGGCAAGGGAAGACAGCAGTACAGACAGAGCTCAAAAGAGAGGGAGCTGCAAAAATAAACAGCTTTCTGGCAGGTAAGCACTGGCCTGTGCAAATATAATACCTGGGCTCTAAAGCATGCATGTGTGCGAGTGTTTGCATGCCTTCATATGGGAAAATTTTATACCTAGCTGCTGCACGGAGGTGCATTAAGCAGAAGAAAGCCCCCAGCACGCATTCACCTGTGACTCCCCTGACGAAAGGTGCGCTATACAGGGGACTAAATACAGGGGGGCTCTGTTCCACAGAAATCCAATTTCTGAAGGTGCCAGAAGCACAGAATCTGTAGGATTCTACACTTTGGCAACAAAAGAGGCTAAATCTGATTCACAAGATAAAATGATTTTAAAAAGTCTCTTTCTGTTTGCTCCCAAAGATCTCGCACACCTGGTCTCGGCCCCACACTGCACAGGCCACCACAGCAAGCGAACATGCCCTTCTTGTCACCCTGAAGTCCCCTCAACCCAGGTGACGTTATGAGAGCTGAACCTCTGGCAAGAATGGCAGCAACAAAAAAAGCTGAATTTGTAAATCGTCTGTGGGATGCAAGGTCAGGATCCTGGCCGGTTCACGCCACCAGTTCTGAGCTACAAGGTTAGGAAGTTTGTCTGGCACTGCAAAACACTTCTGGGTGTTTTAAGAAGTTTACAGCAGAGTTTTATGCAAATGTTTTTATTCTTAAGCGTACCTTCTCCAGAAGGTGTTACCTGAGGAAGCAGCTTCTCTTCACCACCAGCACCTCGTCCCTCTCCAGAGCAGGGCAGCAACATGGCACCAGCGCTGAGGCGGGGAGCCCCTGAGGGCGTAACGCTTCTCCCAAAAGCCACCTGTTTCCTGGCCCCGGATTACTCACAAAATAACCGGGATGAACAAAATCCTGCCCATCAGGAGTTTGCTGCTTCGTAGCTGTGCCGGGTGCGGGTGCCCAGGCGTCGGCTGCGGGGCTCTGTGAGGAGAGGTCCCAGCCAGTTCCGGGCGGTTCCAGAAGGTTCTGGCGGCCCCAGCGCAGGGCGCAGCCCAGTCCCTCAGCGCCGCCTCAGGCGCGGTGAGCAAAATGGCGCCTGGCAGCGCCATTTTGAGTGCCAATGTACGGCTGCTCACCACAGGTTAGGATCAGCAAGCTACAGCACAGTGTCAAGGACAGGCAAACAGATTTTGAAAGAGCCTCTGCAGCAGGAGAAGACTGGAAAGGGACTGAAAATAACACCTAAAACACTGGGGACTCTGTGAGAGCCCGAGGAAACACAGCCTATCCCCACTGAATTCCATCTCACAGAGACAGGATAAGACCATTCGGCTCCCAAGGTCCTCATGCCTCTGAGGGGATCAGCATCTCCAGGGTCCGGACATTACCTGTTGGTATGCTTGGACCAGAATTTGGGAAAGGAAAATACAGCCTGCCATGCCTCTTTGGGAAGGGTGCTGAGCCCTAGCCAAAAGCACCTAACACTGGTTTCTGTGCACTAATCAGACCCCCCCCTACACACACGCCAAGAAATTTAAATGAGGAATAATAAATAGGAAATGATGAAAAGTAAACACTTGAAAATAACCTTCCAGGTGCATGTTCTTGCTGAGATTCATAAAACTTTCTGGACATACAAATATTTGTGCAAATAGACAAAGATAGTCTCAAATAGCAGAGCTGGTTAAAATAGCCTCGCAAAGAACTGAAGAGCAAAGCCTTACTCATTCATGAATATATTTATGCATTTGTTTATTGCTATTCAGCCAGCTTTAAACCCTACCCTGCAGGGGAGAGCCTATATACGTTATGCCTATGGGCCTCATAATGCTTCCAGTGGGGATGGAAAAACTTCAAAAAAGTTTGGCATTCAGATCCAGTTTCTCTGCTTATCTGCTGCAAATCCAAACTCTCCCAACATATCAAAAATGTTGAACCGGGCAGGAAACCACATGAGAACAGGTTTTCCTACAGGATTTCTGGCATTTCTACATTAGATTCCAGATGGAAACACCCATGAGAACAGCTTCTATCCTGGTATTTTTGGCACATTCAGTTCCAATCCTATCCGGAAACCTGAATTGGGAAGGCAAAGAAAAAAAAAAAAAGCACCAACCGTTTGCCCCAATATTTCAGAACCTGAAGAGAGGCTTCTCATTTGAGCTGCTTTTAATATTAGGAAGCAGGAGACAATGCTCTCGGGTATGTCTTCAGTGGTTTGTAAGCATGGATGCTACCCCAAAAAAGAGGTTTGGGCTCCACCCATCTCTCTACTTTCTTCCTTTCTGTGCTCAAAGGACCATGTCAGATACCAAAAATTAAAGGTATTCCTTGAATATCTTTGAAATAAAGGATTTTAAAGGGGTTATCCATGGCTACAACTGAAGTAAGGCTTTCTGCCTGTCAAGAGTAGATTACTCTAAAAGGTGAATGAATACAGCACATTTCCTGCAGTCCATTTTTGTTCATGTATAGTTTTGCCACTCTCTCTAGATTGGCAGCCGCTTCCAAAGACAATAACTTCAGCAATAACAACTACAAGCAGAACCTCTCAAAAATGATATTCAGCCCCGCACAGCAATTTTTGTTTTCAAGGGGTTATTTAATGTGTACCTTTTCTTTATCTCTTTATTTTCATTGAAAGCATATGTATTTTGTTCACTGTCTGATTCTTTCTTTCTGACTTCCCAGCCCTGCCCCTTTGCTTTTTGCACCACTGTTCACACTGGGAGAAAACAGAAACTATAGTAGAGACTGTGACATCAGTTGGTTTGTTAGCAGCTCACCTCGATATCCTAACCCTTCTGTGCTTTAAGATGAACACAACGTAAATCTACAGCGAAAGAAATGAAGAAAAAACCTGCTGCTTTGACTCAAATAGCCCATTTCAAGCTGCATCCAGAGGTCTCAAAAATCCAGAATGATCCAAAATCTCTCTTCTTAAAACCCCATGGATACACGCTCACATCTGCCAAATTCTGCCACGTTTGTACTTTACTCCATGAGTAATGCTATTGCAGAAGGTAGGACTCTTCAATAAGGAAGAAGGAAAGTGCACCAGGCCCTCCCTTCCTGGTCCCCAGTCGCTGACTGGTGTGAGCTGCACATGGCAGCTTTGACCCCCTCTTGAAGTCCAGAGGATTTTCTTGTGTTTATATTTTTTAACTTTTTTTTTCTTGAAGAAATGCTGCTGCATCTACTCACATGTACATCAGTTCCCTCTACTGGCAGCATTAATTAAGTTATTCCTTTAATTCACCAGGTAGATCGTGGTTTTGGAAGAGGAGCTGTGCTCTGCTTGGTGGGAATATGTGGGGCCATTACCTATAGGGTGTTATGATCTTGTATGTTATAGCAGAAACATTAGTGCGCTAGCCTTTACAAGCATACTAGTTCTCTCTAGCTTTCTAAAACTCACTTTCCATGCTATGGTCCAGGACCGATACTTAACATTATCTTAACATATTTTTGTCTTTAACTGTGGCAGTAAATTGGAAACTGAAGCAGCTCAGGCAAACGCACTGCATCAACCCTTAAGCTCTCCATTTTCAGCTTCCCCTCAACCAGACCAGTCCCTCCTGAGGGGCAGGATGGGCCCCTGGGCTCCTCCTTCTCCTTCGTGTACCCAGAGTCCCCTCTGAAGTGATGCTGTTTCAAAACATGCTTAAAATCGTTTCAATATTTTTCTATCTTTTCCTTTTTTTTCCTCCAGATAAAATAGATTGATTTTGTCCTGCCACAGGTAATGTTTTCTTCCTCCTGCAATATCACGCCAGAGGAAGAAGTCATTCACTGTATTTGGGTGCTTGAGGAAAACACAGAATGAAAGACAACGACTTGCCATTTAAAAAAGAAAACACAACAGAAACAACGGCCTCAAAGAGAACAAGATAAAAGTTTTCCCCTTTGGATCCGAGCCATCAGTATTTAGCAAAAACAGCAAGAAAAGTCTTTCCATTTTCTAAAGCAAGTGGCAAGTAGTACTATTTCATAGCTCTCTGCAGTTTCTCCAGTAGTTTCAGTAGCATTATCTAAGATTTAAAACCATTACTTAAAATCTCCACTTAGAACTAAGCCAAATAAACCTGCACAGGTATAGTGACCGACAAAACCATTCCTGGAAATGGAACTTTTGTAATGCAAGTAGAATTGGAAAGACAATGTGGAAATTGGTAGGAAAAATAAGAATCACACATATACAGCTGAATTTGCATGTGCAAGTGTGGGTGCCTAAAGTTAGAGACACATTCAGAACCTCAGTTTAAACGTACCTTTCACTTCAACTGACACAGATAAGATGGCTTCAATGCACACGGTTTCTTGGAATTTTCAAAAAGTGTCATTATTGGGGATTTTCTTTTCTCTTTTTTTAATCTAGGTCATATTTCTGAAAGGGATTGTACAAAAATGTTGTCTTTGACCCTGGTGTTCTGATTAAATGCATTACAGGACCTGCAGACATATTTAGAGGAGAAAAAACATGCTGCTGCACGAGTTCCTGTTTGAGGAATAAAATTGTTTATTTCTGTTTCTTCCAGGAGCTTTTGCAGGCTGATCAAGTGTCAAGACATGGTAGTTGACTCAAAGGTAACATAGATATTGCCTCATAATATCTTTAGGACCTGAATCAAATCTTGAGATACTTTGAAACTATGGGAGTATAATGAAAATACATTTTTTTCTTTGTATTATCCTTTGTAATGGGGAGCTTTACATTTCCTTTCTAGCAACTATGATGTACATTGTACTATCAAGGCATTTTTAGGGACCATTTACCTGAATACAATTTGTGTGTAAGGTGTCTGAGAGCCAACCTGGATTTATGCTTCCTGGTCCTTGTAATAAGTGAATAGATTTCTTTTTTTTTCCCATCAAAATAAATGTCAGAAAGTTCTTTGATTGTTCACCAGGGGAGAAAAACATCCTTTTACAAATGAAAGAAATGGCTATGGGCTAGGTTTTAGTGATGCTGGAAGCCCTGTCAAGCCCCCCTGCTCCAGAAAGAACGCATGCAAGGACACACGCACCCGCAGGGTCCCTTCTGACATCTCTGTCCCCAGGGCTGCTACTTGGTTTTGGTGTGCGCCTTCCCCATGGCATTGCCTCTGAATGGGGGAAAGTCCTCAAGGCAATGGAGCGGTCTGCAAAGCATGTTGGGATCCTGCTGCAAAAGCAGCTTTTCAGGAAAAATGTTCTTGATTTAAAAAAATATGTATATGGTTTTAGTAATTTACCTAAATCATACTTTCCCTTGGAATTTCTTAGATACTGAAAATCCTAATGCAGTCCAGCTTTTCAGAAGTGGTGTGTTGTGATTTTTGTGCATACACACAGGTCCATCTGGATTCCCATACAGGCCAGGTAAGCAAAATAAATAGCCCAAATTTTGCCTATCTGGGGAATTATTAGTTTTTATACACACAGGTACCCACACACGTGAATTTCTGAAAAATTCTTCCAAGAAAAAAACAACCATTTTACATAACGAACTTCCCAAACTATGATACTATATCCTGCTTCCTACCTTCTTTCCATGGTGCATGGCCGGGGTGATGTCTAACGTGTCTACCTGAGGCAATATCTTTTTGATATCATGCAGTGGAAATGGCAGAATCTGGCTCTTTAGTGACCATGACATCCAAAAATTGGATGCAGGAATTCACCTCTGTTTCACAGGTTAAATGAATATTCTGTGAGTATCGATTGTTCAGTTCTTCCAGTGGAAGATGAATGTGATCAGCATCGATAATCAGAAAAAAATATCATCTACATACCTCTCATATGCAGATGGTGGCTGTTCAATACCAAGTGGTAGTACAGCTTCCTGGTGTGACAGGAAAATATCTGCAGCAATTGAGGATTAACAGAGGCCATTGCTACATCGGTGTTTTGTTTGTAATAGTTTCCATTCTATCAGAAATAACTGGTTGCACATTTCTGTGTGCGACATTAAAATTCACCATTGAAATCTCACTCGGTAATAATAAAGCCCCTGCAAGAGTCTCTACAAACACACTAGACTCCAAATTAAAGAGCAAGTGTATTGTTAGGGTTTGCATGGATCTTTTTTGAATTAGTGCTAGGTGAACAATAAATAAAATTCCAGGAGAAGTTCCCCAAGCTGATATGCATTCAAGGTATTATCTTTGCTCTGTACTGTATGCGCTTCTGGGTGAAAAAATTCTAATTGCACTTCCATTCAAAAATCAACCGTGGGAATAAGGAATCATGCTCATTTTATGCACAGCAGCCTGAAGGCCTTATCCTTAAAACAAATTACAGCGCCTCCTATGCAACTCACACTCTGAAGCTAATTCTCACCCTAAAGCAAAACTCCAAAATTAAACTTTAATCTGTGATCTAAACAATTTTGTGTTTGTGATCAATCTTGGTGGGGTGGATTCTAATATATACGTATGTGTGTATGTGTGCAAGTGCGTATGTGTGCACGCACACACGTATATATAAGTATAAAATGCCAAGGTAATTGTTATCACAGATGAAGACAGAACATTAAATACTCTGCTCGGTAAGACCAAGATAAAATACATACTGTGAAAGCAGGGAATAAAGCTGTTAAGCACACACTCCTATATGTAACCGAGTCCTGGACTTGTAACCAGCAAAAGCTAAAATTCCACCACATGTATCATATTTACTGCGTTCTGCCAAAGAAATAGGCAGGCTGCCACACCATTAAAGCAATTACTCTTACCCTCTCAGACATGTAGAAATTAGATTCTGCTCCTTGAAATCATATGCTGAGGGAAGGAGGGAACAGGGAAGGGGGGGTACGAGGAGGAGAGACGGAAACGCATCAATTCCTCCCCAAAAGGAGAACCGCTACCTCGGCACAGAAAGGCTTTGGGCCAGCAAGAGTTAAAGGAGTTGGAAGTGCACGGTCTGTCTCTCCCCAACTTGGTGCAGTGACTCTGCATCCTGCAGGAACCTGTTCAGATGCTCTGATAAGTCAGACAGAATTCATGGGAGATTACCACACAGCTCCTGCCAAGCTGTGCTGCAGCGCGGGTAATAGATATGCTCCAGTACTAAATCCTAAAAGGCCCTGCTACATCTGTCAAGCATGCCCTGGAAAAGCACCCTCAGTTCAGATGTTATCACTGCTCTGCCTGCATCAGAAGATTTAGTGTCCACCCTGGAGGTTGCTTTTGCCGCACAGTTTTCAGGGGCAAAACAACAAGGAAGAAAGATGAGAGAAAAAAGGCAAATTATTCTTGCTTAAAGCAAAAGGAATAAAGTGATGTGCTTGCAGACTAGTTCAGCTTCTCACCCTGCATCCAGAAGGTCCCAAATCCCACATTAAGATGGTACTGATGTTCTAAGCTGATTAGCTCGGACGTGTTCGGCTCCCTGGACTGTGACACCATGAAGATGTTCTTCTGCAGAGCGACTCTTTCCCAAGGAAGGCTGAACAACAAACCCAGCGGGGGTCACAGGCGCTGGATAGAAGATGCCTGCCTTTGATAATTAACTTTAAAACTGGTTCTAGAAAAGCTGCTCTGACATAAAACGAACTTTTCAGAGCTCTGCTTATGAAACAATTGCTGCTCCTCCCGTTAACTATGTAAACCGAGATTTGGTCAAAAATGGTTCTGATGTTATTTAGCATTTTACGCAAAACTAAAAATATGCATATAAGATAAATATATAATATGTATAAACAAATAGACACCCCAGAAAACAACAGCCTTGGGAACAGCTACTTTCTTAACATACTCAAAAGAAAGCCATACATTTTAACCATCTGTCTCCTTATTCAAATCTGCAGGAAATATCAAAGTACAGAAGCAGCTCCTTTCTCACTAGGTGCACTCTCAGAGTTCAAGGAAGAAAGGCTGCAATTTCCTGACCCAGCATATTGCATTTTAAACTTCTGTTTCCTGAAGCTGATTTCAAGGATAGATAAGTTCCAGCTATCGGGATGGCAGCAGGAAGAGCCACCGGCTGTCGTGTTTGTAGCTCCATACAGCGGTGGCGGCTGGGTCTGGATGGGACGAACGGGTGGACACAGGGAACGTCCGCGTGCTTGCTTGCATGGGACACACACAGCAGTGAGCTCAGCTGTGCTGTGGGGACCATGACAGGAGCCTGGAGTTAACCTGAGTATGGTGTAAGACAACGCCATGGACAACTAGGGAAGGACTGCAGAGAAGTTTATTAACATTCCTGTTATTTACACAGAATGGATCCTAAAATCTAACCGACACAGAGGTCCTGCGGAACATTGTCAGCTGTACACGGCAAGCATGACCTTTAAGAGAGTATCCAGAAGAGGTGGCTGCAACAAACACACTGCCTATACACACTGTAACCTCCTAAGCGTTAATAGGATCTAGAGACCGTGTGTGTTTTCTCCTTCACTGTACAAAGTGGCAGGTGCAAGAAAACCAAAAAATGGCAGTGATGCCACGGGAAGATGGGTGCTCACGTACGTGCAGTGCTCGCTCCCAGGCTGCGATACTCCTGCTGCACCGGCGCTCCCAGCCTCTCAACAGCTGAGTCCCGAGGCAGGAAAGCCCACCACTGCCCAGGTGCTCGGACAAATCACGGTCTCCTTGGGACCGTGCAAGGCTTCCAGTGCCCTAAATCTTTATAGGAATCTTGTCTTCCCCTCTCTCCTTCTCCTCTGGGTTTGCAGCTATCCACCAGCTGAACAGATTCTGTCCCTAAGGACAAATGGTCAGAAAGGTGAAGCTCGAGTGCAAGAAAGCAGCTAAGAGAAAGGATTTGGGATGGATGATACGAATGCACGGTTGGGGAAGGAGCCCTAAGCTTCAGGGTAGCTGTTGAAGAGGACAAAAGGGGAGTCCCAAAACACCCCCATCTGGCAGAGCAGCTGCAGACAGAGCATGGGCAGCCCTGAAGCTGTGCGGGGGAGCATGGTGTCTGCTCACTGCTGCAGCAGAAAAAGCAAGGGCAGGATCTTTCCCCAAAACAACAGTTTCTTAGTAAATAAATAGACACTTCTGGAAAAACTGCACTCCTTGCTACTTGCTCATCTATCACAGTATTTGGATACTTGTTTGAACCCGTTAGACATGTCATGGTATAAAGTTGCTGCCACCAAGCACTAGGGCCATAACCTGCATGAGCAGCGTTGGTGCGACGCCCAAAATACCCAGCTCAGCCAGATGGCTTCACTGGTGGCACCAGCCTGCAGCTTCTCACCATGGACCCCGCTTGTCTAGAGAGGGGACTTCTGTCCTGGCTGCTGTCAAAGACAGCACATTGCACAGGCACTGAATTTACATTAGAACAACAACAAAAAGATCTTATTACAGGTACCTTGAACTAACCTTGTGTGGGTCCTGTCTAGCCAGGTTCCTCCACCAAACATGCAAGAGGGATGTGGGCTGAGCTGCAAGGCCAGTGCCCTCCAGGTAGCAGAATTAGACCCTTCAAATGGTAACGGTGCTCTGCAGAAATGATGCCTCTCTGTACAAGAGAGGCTTGCATGTATGTATTTTTCCCTGTATCTCAGTAAATATACAGATAAGAGGTAATTATGTGCCAAATAAACTTGAATGCTGGACGTTCACCAAAGTCTTGAAAAATAGCCTTATTCTGCTGAGGATATGGCATTTATAATGGGAGGATGGTCCTAATTTTAATTATGGTTTGCAGTGATTCCAAATTATTTTTAATGCAAAACTGAAGATATATAAGATAATTTTATGTTGGCAAAAAAGATTTTCTCATTAAGACATCAACCATAGAGCTTAATATGCATTTCACTGAGAGAAGACACTGCAAAAGCATCTTTCCCCCACAAAATCAGGTATTTCATAAGCAAGGCATTTTGATACAATGGACTGAGTTTGATGCTTCTCCTTGCAGAATAATAGCTTGTTGAAGCTACCGTATCGCCCGACTTTTTGGTCTGTAAAGCTTCAGAATTTGTCGCAATAAAGCGGGTGTTGCCATGTGAAAATTCCTAAGATTTGTCACTGAAAACCCCTCAAAGAAAAAAAAAGGAAAAAAAAATCAACATAATTTAAGAGGAATTTCAAAATATGTGTGTAAACTATAAACATTTTAACCTAATTGAGTGCATTCCAAATTATATAATAAAAAAAAAAAAAGACGACTAAAAGACAGAGAAGCACTAAACAACGCAATGGCTAAAGCATTCTTCAGCGATTTCTGCACGTTTGCTGTATTTGATGCAGACATAAATCTTAGAATAGTTTTTAAAAAGGACTTTGATTCTGACCTTCTACTGTCAAAAGCAGCTACTGTCAAGAATAATCTAAAACAGCTTCATAAGGGATGTTTTAACTGATTAATCTCTGAAGGTCACACGATCTGTTTAGACTATAACATTGGTGCCACTTGCAGAATATCTAAAGTTGTCAGGTCCTAGTAAGCTCACTGTGGGAAACTGAGATCCCGAGGGTGGTTATAAATAATTAGCACAGTTAAAAGTTCAGTTACTTTAGGTAGTTTAACATTTCCATGTCTTCCAACGATGAACAGTGAAGGCACAGATATGTAGCAATCATATCTCCTGAATAATCTAAAAGCAGTGGCCATGGTAACTATAATTTAAAATGGAAAGATGAATAGGATAAAGCATCTATTCCATACACTTTTTGTTCTCTGCCAGCTCTGGATACCTCTTCAGGCTATATAGCATCACCAACCTGTCATTAACACTTCCAAGTCTGAATTACCGGGGAGCCTTCTGTATCTTTTTTAAAAAAACAAATCCATTAAATGTGATGAGTTGTCGAAATCTCAGACCCTGCTGGAAAAGCAGACAAGTGTCCCTGGCTGTATTAAAAGTTCTCCAATGCTTAAAAATTGAGACAAAATGGATTTAATTGTGTAGCTCCCCCAAAAAAGTTTCCATTAAGGATGGAGCACAGGCACATACTTGCGGTACATGTGCAGGGTGCAGTACATAGCTGCACATCCATAAATTGCCCATGGATCAAAGATCAGGGCTTAAAGCTGAGCCAGGCTACAGTACACAGAAAATAAGAGATGAAACCATCTTGCTACTGCCTGTTTCACTTAAAGATGATAAGAAAACATTATCACATTATTTTAAGGTAAATCCAGCATTTCCAGAGCTGATTGAGGCAAGAATTAGACAGTGTTTAGGGGATTATGAAAAACAGCTTCCTCTACAGGTCAACAGCTAATCAGAATTCTCATGAGATTTTCCAAAGTTTTTTTTTTTTTTTTTTTGCCTTATGAATAATTTCACCAAAGGCACAAAAACGGGCACATTATTTAGAGAGAGCCTTTTGATGTATTTTCTCTGAATAAGCACGGGTATTCGAGGATTTCTGCTAGTTCAGAGCAACAGGGACCAACTTATTAAATGTTCCTGCTGCAATGCCTGCAAGCTAGCTGAGATTAATATCAGCATAACCTGTTACTTAATTCATTATGGGGATACAGGCTAATTTGATTTGATATTATTTTAATAAAATTCTGTAATATATTAGATTGTTTCAGGCTATCAAAATAATTTTCCAGTTATTACAGTTATTCAAGCAAGTCCTTTGATAGCAGCAGTTGGTCCTCGTCTGTTGTGAATACATTAGCACTGATGATTCATAGCAGCTGAGAAATGTTAAGCCTGTGAAGCATTGTGTTGATGCTCAAATTTATTCTGCAGGCCATTAAAAAAAAAGAAAAAATATTTTGTATGCATCAAGCTTACACGTGTCATTAACACAGCTCATTTTTTAAAACCAGTCTTTCATAGAAGACAAGGTTTTTGCAAAGAAAAATCTGCTGTTCACTTTGAAATTCATTGATGCTATTTTACATGTTTTTTATATACAGTTTGCATCAGCCTGTATATTAAGTGAATCAAATAGTTCTAAAAATGATGCATTCTCTCATCACAGGGGGTATTGTAAGCCATTACAATATAACTGTTCCAGTCCACAACACTATATGTTCATTTTGCTGTCATGCAGACAAAAGCTTTTAATGTTGTTAATATGCTCTGTTTAAAAATGACATTTCTGCTTTTATGCCATTTTCAGATATTCCATTTTGTCTTTACCCTTCTTGGAATGCAAAAAAAAAAAAAAGAAAGTCCCCCCCAGCAATACCAAGCGAGGTCACATCACGCCTGCGCTGCTACCCGGATGCGGAGGGAAGGGAACATCCGCTGGGGTGAAAACCCCGACAGGACCCGTTCAGAAAGCTCAGCACCAACATGGGGAATGCTGACTGGCACCTGTGAGTATAGTTGCTCCTCACCTGGAGTAGCCATCGCCTGTCTGCTACTCATCTGCATTTCTAGTCCCAGCCACGTGCGGTAATAAGCACATTCTTCTTGACAGGAATTTTATGAGTAGTTTTACGGCACTGCTTGCGAGGAGCCTGACGCCGGCACTGAAAGCTCACCTAAATAAATGAGGAGAAACTTGAAAGCAAAGACAGACCTTTCCTCACAAAGACTCCTGAAAGAAAAGCCCCGATCATTGTCTGTAGAAAACAAGCAGGAACGCGGAGGAGCTGAGCCACTTCTCCGGACGCGGCAGGGTGGGACGCCGTCAAAGAGAGGTGGTTTGGGATCCTGAGGGGTTTGTTATTCCCACAGCTGGCCAGGCGGAGAGCAGCGGGATGCCCCTGTGCTCTCAGGCACAGCTGCCATTACACAGCCCAGGGGCCGAGTCCTGCAAACCGAGCAGGGCAGAGCCAGTAAATGCTCCTGGATGGCAAGGAGCTGCGGACCCCTCATTAATGGCCTCGTACAATCCAGGTGCACGTAAAACTTTTATAGATCAGGCGGAACGGCATGAGCCTGGCAGTCCAGGAGGCCCAGGCGCCGCAGCCCTGCTTCAAACACAGGCACCAATTAAAGCCCTGAAAACATCCTCCGCGACAGGGAGGACATTGCAGCTCCCTGCATCCCAAAGCAGCGCAGCGGGGCCACCAGCAAGGCGTGAGGAACACACGTGCCTTATAATAATTTTGTTTGTTTGGTCTCCCTGTGAAGATTATGCTGGTGATGGCTTTAGCCGTGTCTGGATCTGCTTCCAATGGAAAACAAATCTGGTCCTCGGTCACCTGGCCTCTTCCACAGCATCAGTTCATTACACCGCAGATATAGGTACGTATGCATATGGTGTCTTTTGGTTGTTCTTAGAGGAAGTGTGCCTTCATTACCAGGGTTTCCTGTTTCAACCTAATATTAAATTGATTATCAACCCTGACGTTCTCTTTTTTGGAATACAACTGTGTGTACATCAGGATTAGATATTTCTCATTTGTTACAGGGAATTGGCACTTAACCCATAATGCATTTCCATAAATGGGTGAGCAGTTCACAGCAAATACTGTATTTGGAGAATTTAGCCTGATTCCCAGCGCTGTATTGTCTCTGAACAGACAGGAGGACAGAGAGGATGGGAATACCGAGGTTATCGAGTCCATTTCCTAACTGTAACGTGAATGATAAAATCCCTTCTATAAGCTGATTTAACGTTATCTCTGAGCAAACTACTGTTCTGGTCCCCATTACTCCTGCTGGAAGCCTTTTCCAGAAACTCCTCCATCTGATAGTTAGGAATGTTTTTCCGATTTCATATCTATATTCCATCAAGTCCAGGTCATAGCTGATTTAATTTCTGTCAGCATTGCTCTTGCAGTTAGAAACTGTCTTAATGCATTTACTGACAGCAGTCAAACCCCTTCTGTGTCTCCCATTTGATAAGCTAAATCTCCCTTAGTCCCTGCTCATAAAACAAGGATTCCCAGCCCTCATACATCCCACCAGTGCTTCCCTGCATCATTCCCGTTTAAATTCCCCCACTGACACCCGATGCAATGGCATTCAGCTTCTCATCTCTGACAAAGTACCTCAGCTGATGCATCTTAGGGATATTTCTCCGGATTCTTCGGTGCCTGACAGCCATCCTTTCATTCCTGACTACTGCTACCAACATGGTCACATCGTAACAAAAGTTCTTTTTATTTCCTACATGTACGTCCTTGTGCTTTTTCTTATTAAGTTTCGTTTCATGTCTGTCACTCCAACCCCCAAGGCCACCCACTTTCCTGTGCATTCAGGTTCTCCTTTTTCACTAGCAATGTCTCCAAACTTTGTCAACTCCAACATTTCATTAGCACATTCCTAATTTATGCTCCAAGGTCATTAATGAAAATGTTAAATAAGATGAGTCAGACTGATCCTTGACGAACTCCACTAATGAGCCCTTCTCCTGCCCTATGCTTCCCCTTTCACAATCTGTTGCTGTCTCCCCTTTTAGCCATTCCTCACCACTCTCACACAAAACCCCATCTCTTCCCACTTAACTAGATGTTTCCCATGTGGCACTTCATCAAGTGCTTCACTAAAGTCCAGACAGATTAGATCTAGTGCATTTCCTTTGTCCAGGAAATCAGTTATTTAACCGAAGCGAGATGTCAGCTTACTCTGGTGTGATCTACCTCGAATAAATCCATCTGGAATTGATCCCACCCTCCATGAACTTCTCTGCCTATGTTTTTCTCCAGAACATACCCTAAAGCCTTATAATAATATTGAAGTTGCATCAAGAAGCCTTTAGTTCCCCGGATTGCTCTTCTGGGCCCAAACTATATATATTTGCTCTTCAGTTATGTGTCATATCACCTGTTTGATATACCTATTAAAATATTTGCTGTCATTTCGTATTTCTGGCACATCCAGAACACTGGAGGAACCTCAGTTCGCACAGAAGCATGTGCCTTTTCAAATTACTCAACACATTTTAACCTATAAATTAGTCATTCGTTGCGATGATTCGTTCAAGGATTCGATATTTAAGATTTATTATTCAGGCACCGCAATGAGTAAACCTACCACAAGTCACATGGCATTACTTCCCAAATTATCATTGTGCTCTCAAATTGTACGCCCTGACATTAGTGAGCTCCACCTGAAACTGCTTTGTTTGCTCTGTTACAAATGAGTTTAAGATACTGATTAACAAACTGGTGTTTGAAAGCCTGAAAATTATTTCCTAGGAATAGCCGAACAGGGAGGGAGGGGGAAGAAGCCCACCTGCAAATGGCAATGGAAAGGTGATGCGGACTCGGGTAAGGCAATATTTGGACCAGAATTTACTGAAACCGTCATCTCTACGTGTACTCTGCCATGTCCAGTTCTTGGTGTCTGAACTTAAATCTGTATTTTTACCAGTTAGAAATATACAACTGTTAGCAATACAGGGACTTTGCTCATCTTGAATGTAAAAGCAAAAATCAATCCTTTCCTACTTCATCCAAGGGAAGTCATTCTGTCCGGGGTATTTTTGCCTTGCTTCAGGCGGACAGGACTGGGATCACCCCTGGTTTGCTCTAACACGGCCGGTCCTGTGGTCTCGCCCAGTTCGCTCGCGCGGCAGAGGGGAGCCCGTGCCGCTTCCCGGGGTGCCCACGGCACGCGAGAGCAGCTGTAAGAGGGACTTCAGATACGGTCACCTGGGGATGCCGAGTATCCCTCCTGAACGTTCACTCATCCGTTTGATGCTATTAAATATACACCAAAAAATAAACAGTAAGCTGGAAGGGTAAAAGCCATTACGGACACCGGCTTTCATCCTCTGCGTGTTCTCTGTGCCACTTGCACTCCCTTACAAAGCAAAGTGCTGGTATTGTACACTGCAGCTCACGTCAGGACAGGGACAATAGCTTTTCATGAACATTTTACCAGGATTATAACTGCTGCGCCATGTACAGAAATGTGTGATAAGTGCATTATCAAAATTATAACTGTATTTTAATCACAGCGTAACAACCTCACCGAACATCTCTCTACAAGGAAGGCAAACCCAATAATGCTTAAGTCTGGATCTGAATTTTGAGCCCTCCGTGAGTGTTTGACTGGGTTCAAAATTAAGTAAAATGAGTTTATCTATCCCTATTTCTATAATAATACTTAGCACTTAGCACTTCTCATCTTCAAAGCACTTTACAAACATTAACTAATTAACTATTAATTGGTAAATTTGAAAAGGTTGATAGGTGAGGTGAGTTTCGGATAAGACCCAGCAATACGGATGTTTAGTTTATCTGTGAATTACTTAATCATTAGTGAATCATAGAAATTAGAAATGAAAAAGACCTATAGGGTCACCCTGTCCAGCCTGCTGCCATTACAGGATTTTCCCTTACAATATATTCTCAAGTGCTTTGTCTGGTTTAATTAGAAATTATCCAAGCAATGGGGTTTCCACTGTTTCCCTTGGGATACTCCTCCTTAGTCTAATGTATCTTTCTGGTAGGAGGTTGTAATATTCAACACAAGGTTTTCCTTGCCATTTCACCCCATCATTTCTATGTATGCCCTCTCGGACCACTTCAAACGATTCCTACGCATTTCGATTACATGCAGAATTTTTCCTTTGCTCCTCCCTGGGTTGGTCTGGCCCAGAGCCACCAGATACTGGAAAGTATCTAGTCCCGAAGACAGAAAAGCCAGCTTTTGTTGGCACTGAAGTCCAACTACAGCCTAAACCATATTGTAGATTAAACCACCTCAACTGGCTTCTCTTTAGAAGGTGGATTCCCACGCACCCAGAGCTTGGGTATCAGCCTGGGCAAATCTCTCCTCCCTCTCTCCCGGTACAACCAACGTTACTTCTTGTCCATATAACTTATGCAGACTATAAGCTCCTCTCAGCATGTAAACCGATTCTCACTACATTTGCCCAATGCCCAGGGACTTCAGATGCAGTTCGTCAGTGCCTCAGTACAGCTGCCAAATCACCAGACGAGGAAGAAGGGGATGTGACTGTGACACCAAGTGTAATGTTCCTTGGGGAGAAGAAAGTTGTACTTGGATAGCTTCCAGACTTCAACAGGAAATCAGTAGGATCGCCCATATGCTCAAAATCAACCCTGTTTTCAGTCCTTTGTGGGCCACGAGCAGATCTTCTCAACACCTTGGAGAGACAAGCTAATTCCCTCGTTTCCAATTTTCAAAGCAACTGTAGTATTGACCTAACCGGAGCCCTCCTTTCTCTCTGAAGCCCATGCAGCCAACACATGGCTTGTCAGCCCCACGCCAGCCCCAGCCCAGTACCGAGCCTACACAGGCATTTCTTCTTGTTCAGAGAAACAAAGTTCAATTCCTTTCAACCAAGAGGTGCCAGAAGATAACCCTCCCCCTAAAGGCCATTTTCACGCTTATCCTTTTTTCTTGCTGGGGAAAAAAAAAAAAAGTGGTTTTGCTGGAAAACCACAGGAAGATGTGAGACGTGGATACATCAGTTGGTCTATTCAAAACTGTTGTTCAACCGGTCTGGATTCCTGAAATAGCATCATAGGTCTTCACCTAAGACAAACAGGCCTGCTAGCTTGTCCAGATGATCCATACCATACAAGACAGGGATGATTTGAATTTGGGACGAGTTTTTTTTTTTCCATTTCCTAATGTAAAATCTTTGCAGCAAAACTCTAAATAAACTCCAGCTATGTAGTGAACAAAGACAAACATCTGTCACTCGTGTGAATTCCCCTCAGACTATGATAACAGATCACTTCTGGTCAGTTTACTGCAACAAAAATAAAGCTGAGTATTTTAAGTTCTAAAAATACACAAACAGAAGTAAATATACTTGACCCAAGACAGTCAGATGAGAAGCCAGGTCATGCTGTTTTAATTTGTTATGACCCAAAAAAAGCTGATGAAAGCTTTTACAAGATTGCATCGAGGTCCCCATCCATGGTAGTGCCTGAACCAGCCGTGATCCCCCTCAGAGCTACCCTGATCTACCAGGCAGAAGGATGGAAGCATGAATCAAGACTCTCGAGACTGTGCCAACTCCTGCAGCAAAGAAAGTTGTGAGTACATAAAGGAAAACCTAAATCTGGTTTCTCAAAGGACTTCTACACTTCTTCCACTTGTGCTGCAAGTCGCTTTCCTCCACCAGCGATTGTAACTGAACTGTTAATAATTCCAAAAGTCTGCAACAATTTAAATCCAAACTTTGAAGCCTTTCCATGCTTTGAAGGAGATAATACTTTCAGTCCAGGGGAGGAGGGTGGGGGATGCAAGTTTTTTTTATAATGACATGCAAAACAGTACAAGTTTGAAGATGTATCAGCAATTGTTGCGAATGTTCTGCAGTCCTCGATTCAGTATTTACCTGGAGGGACAATCTTCACTTCACAGAAGTCATCATCTGCCTATCATTTTTCCAGCGTCTGGTACTTAAAAAGTAGTCAATTTGACTTTTACTTTTCAAATTACAGAAGAAAATAAATGTTCTCCTTTCTTGTGCACCACAGAGGCACACAGCTAACAGTATTAAATACGGACAATTCAATTGCAAGCTATTAGCATTTTTATTTCATTTCTTAATTTGAAGGGAAACTATCTTGGAAAACAAAAATTTGAACAAGACTAAGCATATCTAGGAATAAATTTCAGTGCTTCTCCATTGAAAAATTGTGTCTCACAACAGGGGTGAGATTTTACAAAGCAGTTAGTGGTGTCTGGGTGCTTCGTCTGACAATTCATTTCAGGAAGCACTGCACACAGCCCACCTGAAAGCAAGGTTCCTTTTGCTGTCACATCAGGCTTCTAGAAAGAGATGCTACCAAAATCAGTGGGTTCCTTATCACCACGAGAAATCCCACACCTTCATAAGCCAAAATAGCATAATGGACTTCTAATCACGTGAGGATAGGTGGCAGAGCCTGGCTGAGTTTTTTCAAACTGGTAACAGGGATAAAATTACATTCATATATAATTAATACATGTTCAGTCATTTCTAAAGAAAGATATTTTTCAGTCAGATATTCAAATAGCTGAGCTTTGATTTTCACTAGTGCTAAAATGTATCCCAGAGATGTGTGTGTGAAGGAGAAACAGAGAACTTACACCATGGCTCAAAATAAGAAAAAAAGCTTTAAATGTCACTATATACACTTCAATAACATAATTTTACATGTAGCAAAAAAAAAAAAAAAACAAACACAACAAAACAAAGCACCACAAAGTACCAGCGCACCAAAGCCTACAGCACATCCAAGTATTTTAAAGGCTGTTCTTACAGCAATTCGATGCTCATACAGACCCCGTCCCCCTTCAAAACCCAACTTCTCATTTGGTCAGGTCACGTCTACATTGAATGCGTCCGTGCCGGACCCTTTGTGTACTTCACAAAACCCATCCCACTGTTTGGCACAGCCAGGAGGTGAAGGGGACCCTGGTGACAACCGCGGCGGTGGCCCAGGTCACGGCTGAGCCACAACGGGGGTGAGGGTGCAGGCGCCCGCCCAGCGTGTCCCCGCATTGTGCTCTGCTCCTGTCACTTCTGTCGGTGGATGGGACCGACTCCCTATGTGGTTTTTTTTTTCCTCCCCTGAAAATCAAAAAGCGGTTCATGAGTTGGTCGAGAGCCAGCAAAAATGAATAGTAATGAGCCAATTTCAATAGAAATAGGCTCATTACCATGCCAGCGGCTGATAAAACCAAATGCTCTCAATTCTCTCCAGCAAACGAGGTGCTGTAGGCAGTGTCCACCCTCCTGCCTGCAGGAAATAACTCACAATTTCAAAATTAAAAGAATCAAAATACAAGTTGGAGTTTATTCCTATGTTCATACCTACGTCCCCCTGCAGGGTCGTTTCTAACTAGCTGCCAAAAAAGCTCAGACACCGCTCAGAGTCTTTTTCTTGAAAAGAGAAAAAAAATATTTTCTGTACATTGTTCACTCCCTGAATGGTAATGGGAAATCCTGTGTAAACTCCAGCAAAAGAGATGGTCTAAGGAGCTCCTTTGAATTCAGCACATTGCTCCGTTCACAACAGGAGGCTACAGGTATTCTTCAGAGTGTCAGAAACCTACTTGCAATTTCTCAATTGCAAGAAAAAAAAAGAAAAAGGGGAAAAAAAAAAACACCTCTAAACCAAAACCCCAAACCAAGCAAACATAAATCTCTCAAGCCATAAAACAACCCCAAAATGACAGGAGGGTGTTTGATAACCGAATTAGAGGATTTGGAGAAACAGAAAAATGATTTCCCATGCTCTCGATTTCTCCGCGCATCGCCAGACAGCGGTAGCATACGGAGAGCTTGACTCGGTCTGCTTTATGCTGATGACCTAAACCCTTCTATTTTTACCCCAAAGTGATTTGGGCCCGGAGACTATGGGCAGGGGATGAGCTGGAGAGGAGGCCTGCCTGGCAGAGAGCACCTGACACACACTGAGCCGAGACACGCCGGCACCGTTGCTTGGACCCCAGAGGAAGGACAGAAGGACAGACACCAGGACATACAGCCCATCCCCACACTGACATGCTTCGATGGGGAAAACGAGTGGAATTGCCCCTCTCCCCTCCCAGACGTCATGGGGGAAGAAACCAAGGCCAGGTTTCAGAAGAACAAAGTCAATACTGCGGTGAACGGAGTATATGAACACCTCCCGTCAGAGACGTTTCTGAGGCAGAGCGATTGGCAGGACAGGTTTTTGAAACAGAGGGAATCGAGCCGACTGTAGCATTACCTGGCAGCACAGATGTCCCCATTTTCATTTTCCAGGGCACATTAAGCATTTCGCAGGTGCTCCCTTCTCCAGATTTCTCCTCCGGAGCAGACACAGTCCCCACTGCCCCCGTTCCCATCCTGAAGCCACCACTTCCCAACCCTCTGCTTGGTCAAGCCAGCAACAGTTAGCCTTCAAAATTGTTTTCTCTTCTGCCATAAAACCTTGCAAGGCTTTCCATTTTAGCAGCTTGAGAATTTTAACTATCCCCTCTTTGCCCTGCCAGCCATTTAAGCCCTGAAACTACAAGCGGGCTGAGTGGAGTACATCATCTGTAAACTCGACTTGCCTAGTCAGGGGGTCTGGGGGGCTTTCTGCAGCACTGAAATAGAGCCTTTTAACACTGAACGGTGCAAATTGTCCACTGGGGACAACTTCAAATGTCTCTACAATGCATATTTCGCAGTGCTTACTGGCTGGCTCTGGCTGAGCTGCTACTACTTATTTAGGAGCCTACAAAAACTATTTTATAGATTTTGTTTTGCTAGAGTAAATATTAAGTTTTAAATACATTAAGAAAAATCAGCACAGGAAGAGAAACAGATTAAATAAACCTTTCAGAGAGACTATTTACTTTGTATTTTTATTTTTTTTTAATGAACTCCTTTCCCCGAGGTCAAGACACTGACATTTTAGTACACAGAGACTTTAAAAATGAGAACGCGCTCTCTCACACACATGCTTACTGAAGTCAGCTCCTCATGTTAATATTAAACTTTTCTATCTGGTTATGACACTGGCTGATATAATAAAGCAGTGATAGTCTTATTATTCAAGCACTGCTCTGATAAATTATCTACACTAATTCTGGAGCCAAAGCTGTCTGGTTCCAGCTGGTGTTGCTTAGATCTGTCTTAAGTCATTAGGAACCAGTGAAAAACTCTTTTTTGGAGTCCAGACCTGATCCCTTCTTGTCCCCAGAACATCCGTATGTGTGTGCTCACACTTGTACAAAGCACATCCTTACTGCTAATCTGCTCCAATTAAGGCTCAATGAGAGTATTTTGGCTTGTGGGGGTCCTTCCCCCTTGATCTCGTCTCTTTCCTTTCTGCTGCCAGTGGAAGGTGATGCACTGTAATTCAGCATCACCTACAGTGCAACTGCAACTAATTCAGTAAGAGATACCTTTGTTTAGCTATGAGATTTTGAAGCTAAGCCTCCCTGCACACTGGTAGGACTGATGATGTAGCCAGGACTTTCCCCAGACTCCCCCTGCAATCCTTCACGCTGCCTGTATTCATATACACACTTCAGATGTGCACATACAAAGACGATTTCTCCTGGCACTTGCCTGCTGCAGAAATTCACACAGGGCATTGCTGCAGAGAAGCTTTACAGCTTGGCTGATAGACACAGATCCTGAACAGCAGCTTCCCCCAGGCAGGGCATAAATCTTGCCCACTCCACCCTCCACAGGTCTTCACCTTCAGGCCCCTGTGGAGGGGATGGAGCCGTGGCACCAGAGGACCAGTCCCATGCAAATTTAGATGTCTCTGGTCAACCAGCATGTTCACATTTTATTCTGTCTTGCAAAGTCTGGGTCTGAAAAGACCTGCTGGGTCATCTAACTCAACTCCCTGCCAACACAATTCATTTCTCAGTAGATCACCTGGTCTGGTTTTAAACATCCTCCAGCTACAGCCTAGTGGGACACAGGCGGTTGGGTTCAGTACAAGAGTAAGTGGATGAAGTCCTATGGCCCACACACAGTCAGAGCGGGTGATCAAAGGTCCTTTCTGAGCTTCAAACCTGTCAGCATACGAAGCAACGGAGGGAGCTTCCACCACTTCATCCTGGCAGCTACTCAGCAACCTCAGGCATCCCTCCATCAGGAAATTTCCTTCCCAATATTCAGTCTTGACTTCACTTAATTTCATCCAGTTCTATTTTACCTCCACCGCTCTTCCCCTCTTTGTGCTCCTGGGCACACTGTGCCCACATCTTTCCTTCATCAGTCAGCCCGTCCAGCCCCAGCACCGTCCGCACACAGTCCCAACGTGCTTGGGCCCTTTGCTGCCAAATCTCAGCGCAAGTTCCCATCACCCAGGCATGGCCTCAAGACTTCACCGGAGGCTCTAACTATATTCTGGTGGCTGGAATATTTTTCCACATTAAATCTCTTATTGTCATTCACTCATGTTTCTCATCTTTCAATTCTCCCTGTATCGTTCCATACTTGTAGCTCCTCCCCATTTTATATCATCCACAAGTATATTCCTTATTCCAGATCATTAATGAAGACGTTAATTAACATGAGAGCTCATGCTGTGGTAACTCACCAGAAGCCTCTTTGCAACTCCACGTCATTCTGCAGCTTTTGCTGTTGTTTCTGGTCCATCAGTCGAGGTTCAGGGAACACGGTGCAGTTTGCACTCCTGAAAAAGCCAGACAGACAGGAGGGAGCCATGAGGAGGAGTCAGGAATGCCTCTTGCTACCCTTCCTGGCTCTCTGATAAAGCGTGTCCAACCCTACCATCCTCCTGCCTGTTTGTCAATTTGCCCAGCTGTAAAATGGGAGCAATCCGACCAGCCGGGTGGGACAAAATGTTGCAGCTGATGCATGACACGCTGCAGAAGCACTAAGTCACGTTGGCAGCATTGCAGTTAGCTTCTCTGATAAATTACCAATCTCTATTCCTCAAGTAAACACGAGCCTTAAATTCACATACACACAAAATTAAGCAGGAGATAAACTTCCAGATGGGTTTGAGGAAAGAAGGCAGATCAGATGGGTAGCCCAGGAAATCTGTGCAATGTGCACATATAAACGTATGCCTGGGCACATGTATGTATTAAGAACTGTTGATTCCCCACTGTGATTAAGAGTTATTAACACTAATAGAAAATTACAATTTGCTTAAGTTTCCCAGGAAGCATTGCTTACGAGAGCCCAGCAGCTCACCCAGCACGCCCCTCTATTCCAAATTGTTTTATACGAGACTGTTCACAAACAGACTCTGATTCCTCCCCAGACAAAACCCACACAAGCAACACATTTTTCCGTGCTCAAAGTAGCTTGTTTTCGCCTAAGCGCACCCCTCTTTAAAGGAGCAAACTCTCTGTAAGGTTGCAAAATCTTGGCAGCATCCAGCATTTCCTCAACTCTTTTAAAGCAGCCCTGGCAGCATCCTAGATGCATCCCTCCCAGGTAAACGATCAGAAAGCAGCTTGCAAGGGAAGCGCTTGACTGAGGCCTCCAAATACTGCTGTTTTTTCCGCCGCAGCCCGAAACCAGCCCCTTTTCAAGGAAAGATGAGTCAGGAAGAAAGGGCAGGTCGGCAACCTGCGCTCAAGGTCGCGGCTGTACAAACACCTGCTCGCTCGCCGCTCGCACCTGCGCGGCCTCGCAAACAGAACGGGTACGGCTTTGTCAATACAGCCCTCTGCCCGGCGCCGCGGGGCAGGCGCGACCTCGCTCCTGACTTCCACGAAAGGCAATGAAAGGAAAGATTTTGCTGCCGGCCCCAGAAGGTCAAGCTCCTTTCCTTCGAACATCGTACTTCTGAAAAGACTAATTGGGCTCTAAAGATTGCAGGTGTCCCGCCGAGTGAGTGCTGCAGCACTCGCTCTGCGCGAGTTAAAGGATGCCTACGGAAGGCTGTTGCTTTATGCTGCCCACGGGTTTTCGCCCTGGACACACACACACAGATAGACTAAAATGACATGGGGAGCACCTGGGCAATTTTTCCCCCTGGGGCAGTCGGCTCCCTTCAGTGGATCAGCATTTTGAAAGGGATGTTTGTTTGCTCGCTTGTTTTTCCACACTAACTAGCTTGCCACCAACTAACTGCCAGGTATAATATACACGTAAGGGTGAACAAAGCTATTTGCTCATCCCCCTGCCCCTGCCTCTCATTTTGTTTGGGCTTTGAATTAGCACCAAGTTTATTTAAAGCCTTACGGCTCTCCCTCCCCGGCGCTCGCGGGAGCTTCTCCGTGCGCACCACGGGCTCCGAAAGGCAACGTGCCACCAGCGACAGGAGGAAAGCCCCCGTTTATCGAGGGTGCTGAACAGGTACTGAAGCCATGAGCATCTCAACCTCCAGTCCAACACATTCCAATGCACTAATAAGCCAAAAAAAAAAAAAATTAACAAAGGAGATTCTTCTAACACAGCGGGAAATGTGCCATAGCTAAACACCATTAAGCTTTTCCCGGGTATTTGCTCTTTACCCGGGGCCGAAGTTCACACCATCACCACGCCTGCTCCCGGTCCCTCGGCAGCCCCGGCCTCACCCTGGTCCTTGCACCCTGCCAGGGCTGCCCGCAGGCTGGCAGAGGAGCCGGGGCCCTGGGGGGAACAGGAGCCCTTTGGGATCCCCTGCCACGCAAACCGCTTTGCATCCTTGTTTATTCATCTCCTGACAGCGTTAGCATCCTGCAAGCAGTGAAACCCAAGTGGTTCGAGAACAGGATTTCAGCCAGTCGCAGGCACAGCCCTTAGTTTTGCCTGGGTTTGCTCCCCCAGAACACCTCCATCCTCGATGCATACCCACGAAATCAAGCATTTCACCAGTGCCTCTTTTAGTTTTTGCCATTTATGGGTTTTGTATAATGCTTCAGTTTCCTCCCCATCCATTCCCAAGGTTCAGCTGTCTTGATCCCCCATCAACACTCTGCTCAACCCCTGATATATTTCTTTTAAAAACATCTTTTGAGGTCAAGTCATGTTTCCGAGGCACAGTGTTTTTCCACGTCCACTAAATTTATACTAGAATAAAATAGTTAGCAGTGTCTCTTCAAAGGCCCTTGGAGCAGGTACCAGGTGTCACCAAGCCACCCCAAGACCAAGGATTCAACAAATGACTTTCAGAGATGCCCCACTCCCTCCTCCCCATCTGCAAAGGAAACATTTACAAAAGGTTAGAGCTTTCTCCCAAAAAACTGACGTTTCTGCTATTGACATTACATGCCACCACACTGTGGACAACAAGGACATCCCGCTCCTCCAGCCCCAAGCCAGCGAACACACCAAAAATTTTAGGTGCATAAAGGAAGATGGGCATGGACCAACGAACCTGGCCAGGAAACCAGCGTGGTGGTGGTGCTGAAAGCTAAAGAGCTATTTACCTTTCTCTTACACGAGAGCTTATTAAGGCAGAATTCCCCAATTCTGATGTCAGGCCAAACAGAGGTGGCTGCCGCCGCACCAGGCACCATAAAAGCCCTCCTTTCGAAAACGATCTCAGAAGGACCTCAAAGAAGCCTCAGAAAAAATAAAATCATGTGCTGGTACTGACTTCAGACAGGCAGAGCCATTTTTATCCCACAGGAATAAAAAATGGTGCTCATAGTAGAACTCTACGCTGTATTTTACATCATTTCAATAAAAACAATAGCACTGTCATGGTTTCCACCACGCAACCAAGCGGCTACCTTGCGAGGGCAGCCTGGTGACAAAGCTCACACCGAGGTGGCCAAAGCTCAGTCTCCAAAACACACATCTCTCTGAAGCAAACAGGCGTCTGTTGGAAGCAAAACTGAAGAGCTTTGCATTTTGCCATTCGGCACAATCCTATGCCCCCACGCAAGCAGGAATCACAAATTGTCCACTCCCTTTCCAGGCACAAAAAAAAATCCTTAGCTGAGCCAATGTGCTTTTTTTCCATATTTAATAATTTGATTTTGAAGGCTAGTCATATCAAAGAGCAAAATATTCAATATTGCTAATTCAGTTTTGCAAAATATATTCTTAATTTTAAAATGATTTTGCTCGGAGTGGTAGTGTAGTAATAAAGCAGGTATTGACCAGATCTTATTGATTGCGCAGTCCTCGGGCAAGGAACACTGACCTTGCTCACACTCTTATTGCTTACGCTTTCCCTGGCCTTCTTCATCTATGCCCGCTCAATAATATATTATTAATATATATTTTTAGCAAAAACTGTATGTTACAAGGTTAGGGCTCCTTAGTGATTTTTTTTTTTTTTTCTCTGCTGCTCTGCTGTTGGGGTTCTTCAGGGAAGAAAAGATTTTGCAACCAACTTGCTCCTGGGCTGGTGTTCACAAACCTCTTTAAACAAAGTTGCTTTGCTGATTTGATGGAGGCCAGGCACACTTTTCCCTTCTCTTTTTAACTGAAAGATAGTTCAGTTGTCAGTCCCTGATGGGACCGAAATTCAGGCGGTAAGTATAGTCAAGGGAAGAGCTATATCTCAGGTGCTTAAGGGAGAAAGATAGCAAGTATTTCATGTGAGATCAGGAGTTAATAATGTAATTTAATTGTTGATCATTCTTTGGAGATAATTATAACTGATTTGAGGGCTAGATTCACTGTTGCCTTGCGTTTGAAACAGTCCTCTACACCCACCCGGGGTGGGATTAAGACTGTGGGACGGATCTGCTGGCCCTGCCTGGCCACGCTCCCACGCAGGGATTGCCCTCGCAGCACAGGCACCGTCAGGCCATCGTCCGAGCGGGACCCAGCACCGGCTCTAGCGTCCTGGTTTGACACCGCTGTGCGCTCAGACATCACAGCGGTATCCAGAAGCTGTCAGAAAGGAGCAGAAACCGGCCACAGGCCCCCAGGTTTGCAGGCCGATGGGAAACCCATGGGACCAGCACCCCTCTCCATGGCACGCCACCCAAACTGCCGTCACAAAATGGCACCTGGGTACCCCTGCCGCCCCCGTCACGGAGCTGCCCCGGGGCTGGGGAGTGCCAACAGGGCTAGAAGAGGGGAAGCGGTGCTTCAGCTGACCAAGGCTAGGAACTCCCATCTCCTCCCCATTTCTCCCACGCAGGCGGCCGCGCTGGGAGTGCTTTGTGGCCACAAAACTCAGACCAGATGCAAGCTGCAGCACTTTGCTTTGGGCCAATGTCTTTCCACTGGTGCAAAATTAGATATGAAAGTAGAAAAGATGTATATCTAAATGATGCACCCATCCGGTTTTGTTCACAGGATTTTATCTGTTATTGACCAGCTTTTATTAGGCGCTAGAAAAACAAACCTAAAGCAAAATATAAAAATCAACAGAACGAGCAAAATGAGATGCCGTTTGCAGAACTTGCATTGGGAGATAATAGGGCAGAAGTCTACAAACTGGGCTGTCTCCGAGGAATAAATGTAATAAAGCATTTGCAGATCAAGGTCCTTAACAGACTGGTAAACTTGGACCCTTTGGCCAGTTAATCCTGTAGCCCACCTATTTTCCTTGTGCATTAACACAAGTTATCTGGAAATGAAACAGAACGATCTGCAGCCTACCTGTAGGACACATTGCATCTCACTGCCGAGCCCGCATGCTGCACTGGTATTTGCATGTGCAGCTTGTCACTGGAAGCCGAACGCTCAATGACACTTTTGCATGAATGACACTACGAAAAAAAATAAATTGTATCGCATTGTATTACCAGCCATTGAGGGCTCTTTTGTTTAGTTTGATAATATTACATGTTTAATAAAACACTGTTGAATTTTGATTGCATCTTGTGAGCACAGTCCTTTATCCTTTCGCCAGCTGGCTGATACAAAAGCTTATTTTCTTTTTAAAGACGTTTCAGTTCCCAACCTCCATCTCTCGCTCCCCAGGAAGGCGCTGCCAGCACCCACGCCATGGTGGGATGGCGCTGGCGGTGTCTGTGCCCCTGGGCCGGGCCAGACGAGCGGCGACGAGCAGCCCCAGCGCGAGCAAATTACTTCGCCTTGCATCGGCACGAGAGCGGGTGGAAATGCGTTGACATCCTCCAGCGGAAAATGATCTCCAAGTTCACACAGCCAAGTACCGCCGCCTGCGTTTCGTGAACCCCATGGGAGCTGCCATGCATCAGCCCATTCCCCAGGACCAGCCTGAAAGCGGCCACTGTGCTTTGCAGGTGGGCAGGATCTGGCCCCCGGGGCCCAAATCCCAACCCAAGCCCAGCATGGCCCAGTTCGCTGCAAACAAGGTAAATGGAACACTCCCGACACAAAGTAGAAAGGTCTCAGTTTGAGGACTTACAAAGGCTGCTCCCCAAAATCCAGCAAACCGAACACTCAAAAAGGACTTCCACCAAAATTTCCCTGCGGTAGGAAAAAACAAGTGAAAACACACCCTGCTCCGCTTTTGGATCTAGCCCAGCTTATGTGTGCCTGGGGCCTGCACCTAATATTTCTTGAGGTGAGAAGAGAGTTGGCTGGATTATAGGAATACAAATTGATAAATTTGGGGTGGATTAGACGCACAGCAGAATATAAGTTTGTCTTGTATTAGCATAACTGTGTCATAAAAATGTAGATTCGGAGGCAGAGATTATTTGTGGTACTGTTAATATGTTGTTGCTATAGCAAAAGATGTACACAATATTTACACTGTATTTGACCACATAAAACATGTCGTATACAGACACAATTTTTCATTAGATGAAAGAGAGCCAGAGGGCTCTTCATGCTGCCAGTGCTCGCGCTCCTGATTTTTCCTTATTTTTTACCTTCGAGAACAAATACACTTTTAAACCGTCATTACTGTATTTTCAACAGTTAATATTTCATATCGTGACATCGCTGCTCAGAGGTAACAGGTTTAGTTGATTACTATTTGTTTATAGTGCCGGAGAAACCTACAATCATAGAGAACATAAAAGGATTGCAATTAGATCTATTGGTTGAGAGCTGCACTTCTCTGACCCACTGTAAAGTGCTTAGCACTATCAAAGAGATAATGCCTACTTGCAGCTGGCACATCTGTACATAATAATATGAGCTACATTGACACAGCCACTAAAGACTGCCACTACCCTCTTTAACTGGAAGCAGAAAACAGATCATGCTTTTAAAGAGTGTATCAACAAAAACCCTTCCACGCTTCACCAGAATTAGCACGCGCGTGTTTACGAGGAGCTTTTCTTTTTTACTACTCCTCCTTCAGGGAAGCAAAACGGAGGCTTTAAACAAAAGGCCAGGGACGAATCCAGGCTTGGTGTCGGGGAACAGCATTTTCTCTGATTGCAAACGTGCCTCAGAAGGGCGTTTTGCTCTCCCTGCTCTCTGCTGAGCATTTTCCCAGGGGCTCGCACTGGGGCATGGCAAGGCGAGGGGCTGTGCTCGCAGCCTGGTAGGCAGAGCAGGACCTGGCATCACGCGTTTACACCGACCAGTTCATCCTGCTCTGCTCCTTTGACAGATCCGGGAAGCTTGTGTCTGTCTTTGTTGGTGGTGGTTTTGGTTTTTTTCCCCTCTGGAAAACTTCTCAGCCTTTCCCCATGGGCTGCATTTTCCCCACCACCTTTACCATCCCAAGCTTTTGCAGCAGGAACGTGGTTGTGTGACATAGCCTCATTCGCCAAGGTGCAGAATGCGCTTTCTTAAAATAAAAACATCTAAGCTGGTGAAACAGCCAAGCTGTAGCTCCCTGGTGCGGGCACTTCATGGAGAAGTCCCCGTTTCCATCTCTGCTTTAACTTCAGCTGTGCAATTGCATCCATCCTTTCCACCTGAACGCCGGTGCAGGTGCCCCTGAACCACTGCCACACTGCCGGGCCCTTCCCCAGAAAGCCGACAGAAGGGGCACAGGGACGCATCCCAGCGCTGCTCCGCACACACAGGACTCAGCCTGCTGCAGGTGGCCAAAACCCTCTGGTTGCCCCCGGCTGGCTGCAGAGCTGGCCTTGGACAAGCGAAACCGAAAAAGGGAAATACCAACAATGCGCTTCCCACACCTCCATCACCCACGTCCCCTCAAAAACACTTCGAAGCGGGTCCTGAGGCAGCACAGGGCCGCGGGCAGCTCTGCCCGGCTCAGCGTGGGGCCATCGGGTGCTGGCTTTGCAGAAGGGTCTGGCTTGTATCAGCCCCCCGCGCACGAGCGATGCCAAGGCAGCGTGCCGGGGAGGCTGGTAGAGCCCGGGGGCTATGGCTCGTCCTACAGCAAGCCAAGGCACTCAACATTTTGTGGTATTTTGGCCTCGCACCCTGTGGGAACTGGGCAGCCAGCCGCATTGAGACGAAAGCCGAATTAGCATCATCTCTGCGGGTTTTTGTATTGACAGAGCAATCTGCTTCATAAAGCACGGTTGAACTCTCAAGCGCACGCGTAACCAGTCACTGAGGGCTTTCGCCCATGTTCCCCCAGTCTCATAGCACCAAACCAAAGCAGATGCTCGAACTAACCGAGAAGTGATGAACGTAAAACCGGTATAAGAGGACATATACAATAAAAGGCGATGCACGATTCAGCCTGTGGAGTTCACCGCCTTGTGATACTGTCAAGGATAATGGTATAGCACACTGGAAAAAAATGATTGCACAGCTATGGCTGAGGAGAACATCCCAAGTCATCTCACTAATGACAGTGAAAGACTCCCGCTGCAAGGGAAACTCCAAATTTTCATATGAAACCGAGCTTGAGAGGCTGTGGTAGAAAAATCAAAATGATATTTGGTTTTGACCTCATCAAAACATTTGATTGTGACATGGTCAAAACCTTCCATTTTGATACAATTTAAGGTTTATTTTTTTCCAGTTTGTTAACTCAATTCTTATGTTACATTATAACTTACAGATGGTGAAAATATTTTGACTATTATTGTGCTATGACTTTTCATGTTGGGCCAAATTAGTTGGCTACTACTATTATGTTATGACTGTAACAGTCAAAAGCTTTAGACATTTATATTTTAACATTATAGCATATAACAAAGCTTAAAACAAAGCTGGTGCAGTCAGAACAAATCCAAGCCCTGTTTTATTGAACTGAGAGATAGCAAGTGCACTCGAGGCCGGAGCTACCATACGGCAAGCACAGTGCGTGCCGCATCGCACTTGGTGGTCCTGCGGGACCGCGACGGGCGCTGGAGATCCTCCTTGTCGGCAGCTTGGTGCTGCTTTGAAATCAGATCATCAGCTCTCGCCAGTCGGTTTTAAGCACTCATAGAAGTAAAGGAAGAAAGCAACAAGTATCAGCTTTGGAGACTGCTGTCACAATTTGAACCTAAGATTTGGAAATTTGGTGCTTCTCTTGAAAATCACAGCTTCTGCAGTTACATGATTATATGTTCTTTCAAGTTCATAGGTGTAACAGTTGCTAATCCTCAGAACTGTACGAAAAATCTTGAAAAGAAGCCCTGGACAGGCCAACACACCAAACTGATATAAAATAACCCGCATCCCACGCCAATGTATTTTTGTTGTCTTTTCAGCCTGGGGAGAGCACGGTCTGACTCATTCTGGTTCAGCCTGGACTTTGGCGAGGCAGAAGCTGGCAAGACCACAAGCCTGGGGGTTGCACGAGGACACAGCCAGGGCTTTTTCATCTCGCCCCTCACTCACACAATCCCAACCGCAACACGCAAACAAAAGCTTGTGCCTTTATCGTGCGGGTCAGTTGTATTCCTTTCTTTACCGCCGCGCTCCTTATCTCTCCGCTATATAAGAGTACATGTGGGATCCTGTCATTCAGCCTGCGTTGTTCTGAGGCAGGCACAAACACTGGCTTGATTACCACGCAGAAATACTACTCCCCACCAGAGGAGGAATTCACAGCAAAAATCATTGGGTTTATTTTTGTTTATGTTATAGCATTCCAGTAAGTGGAACAGCTGAGTGTTTATCCTACTGCAAGGAAATTCATGTTGGTATTTGTAATAAATGGTTTACACTTTAAGGGATAAAAACAATTTTAAAGTCTCTGAAAGAAAGAGAGGAAGAGACATGAAAATATCTCAGCAAAGTTGCCTGAAAGCCCTTGCGTTTCCTTCTGCTGCCTCTCCCGGGAGCCCCCAGCAGTCACTGCATGCTCAGCACCTCCTCTGGGAAACACCAATGCCCAAAGTGGTCCCAGGCTCACCCACCGCCTCACCAAAAAACAAACGGAGGCATGGGATAAACCAACCTGGACTTCAGGGTGCTTTGGGTTTCACGCTGTAGAGCCTACAAGGGAATCGGGTAACCTATGTTTGAAGAGCACAAAGATCTCCTTCCTGAAGCCCACCTATCTGAAAGCATGTTCCTCCGGTGGCTGCTGGTCTGGCACTATTCCCAGCGCAGAAAATAAACAAAACCATAAATAACCGGAAATGTACCCAAGCAAACCTGCTCTCGTGAGATTACCAGCCAGCTTCTCCAAGAAAACACCTTTGCAAACGTTTCATGAGGCCCCCCCTAACCCCAGAGCGAGATCGGTGAAATGCAGACAAACCTCAGCACCTTGTCTCGGGTTGGGTCAAGCCAACAGCTCCAGCCCAGGTTTAGCAGCGTCCTGGCTCGGACCCTGCCCCTCCGAGGCCCACTTATAAGCACCCGCGGGGGCTTCCCGGGAGGACGCGCGGAGCAAAAGCTTCAGCCTCTTCTCTTCCCAATAAAACACACTAATTCTTCCCAGTTGAAAGCACTTGCAGGAGAAGGTCACCACAAAGAAATGCAATGCAAAGTTTCCAATGTCTTTCTAAACAACAAGGGGAAAAAGAAAACAAATTGTTTTCCCAACTTAAAATGGCTTAAAATTAAGTTGGTTACGGTTTTTCCCCAAATAAACAAAAGCAGTCAAAATCAACACAGAGCTACTCAGTTTACCTGGGCCAGAAGCAGAAAAGTAGCTCATTTATTGTGCAGGGAAAAGTTGCAGCCTTTTATCTGGTTTGTTCTGGGGTCTGTTAGTTCGGTGGTGGTTTATTTTTTTTGTTTTGAATGGAATCCCACAAAGGAAAAATAATCTCCCGGTTAGCCTCAGCCAGAAAGAGAAAATCACTGACTCATTGCTTCCCTGCCACCTCCTGTGCCGTGCCTCTCCCCCAGCTCATGCTCGGTCTTCTCCAAGATGCACGGTCCTCTGGCACACGTCCGTCTCGGGGCAGGAGACATTACAGCTGTGCAGAACCTCTTCTGATGGGGCAAAGGCATTTTTGTACTGGAGAGAGCCAAACGCCCCCTTACCGGACACAGCAGACATTGGCTGAGGAGGAAGCAGTGTAAATTCAATGCCTTTCCTCTGCTCTTAGCGCTGTTCGAGAGAGGACCCCTGGGATCCCCTCGGCGGTTTCTGTTGAACGCGCTGTGCCCAAACTGCCGAGGGAAGGATGCAGACACGCAGCAGGGGCCGTGAAGTCCACCAAAAGCAAATGCATCTCATTTATTTGCTGCTCCAGTTCTCTGGGGATAAGTTCTCTATAAATTGTAGAGCTAAATTCCGATTCACAGATGTGTGAGCAAAGATCCCACGTAATTTCAAGTCGCTTGCGCTATTCTTGCATGTCTGAAAATGAGCCTTTTGCCTCAATAGTATATTTGGGAGGTTTCAACAACAACAACAACAATACATATAATATGTTTGACTTGAGATCATGTGGGCTTTAGTTACACAGAATCATAAGAAACCAAACCCTTCAGCCTGCATTGATTTGTACCTGCAAATTTGAAAAATGCAGTCTGAACGCCTGACATGGGCATTTGGCATTTCTTGCAAGGATGAATTGCTTCAAAATTGGCTACCTGAGGTCTAAGCAATGAGACATGGTAATGATGCTGAAATGACGGTGGGAAGGAGGGACTCTGCCGATGACACCGGACTGAGAGCAATATTATTATTCTCATTGTTTTGATATCACCAGCACATTATCCACAATGATCCACAAAATAATGGAATACGATGAAATGATTTATCCTCTACAGACACATATTTTATAAGGGCTCAGGAAGAAAAGACAGACTTCTAAATTACCTTGGCTACTCAAATTTAGAGCAACACAAAACACAGTAGAAGTGACAGGAATTTTTTCACACTTTTAGAAGACGATGAGGATGCCTGGGGAGGCCGCCAAGGATCCAGGCTCTTCCCTCATTAAGTCCTCAGTAGAGTTTGCTTCTTCACAAAAGACATGAGTTTCTTTTGGATAAGAGACCTAATCGTTCTCAGAGAGTCCCTGCTCTTAAATCATGAAAAGATGGATTTTACTAGAAATGCATAATCCATGGATTCAAAACTTTAACTCAGATTGGCCACCTGAGAGAGCTACCCCATAGCTGTCTCCCAGAACATGTTTTTAGCCCTAAATTCTGCACCACCTGTACCACACACTACCCCTCATTCAACACAATTACTACCTGCCAAAGCACATAACATTTAAATTCAAGAAAGCACTGATATGTCTTTATAGCTGTAGGACTTCAATTTGCTAATTAAGGGAGGATTAAAGCGTGGCTTTAGTGGCTTTGTTCAATGGGACCCTCATCTGGGGGAAACTCCTACTTGAAATCAAAACATCAGGTTGCAAATGCCGCTGGCCAAGGAGCGTCCAACTTGCAAAGATTCCTCATATTTCTTCAGCGTGTCAAAGGAATACAATCTAACCTAATGAGCGCATAACCTCTCAGAAGAAAATAGTAGCCAGGCACTTCAAAAAGCACGTGCATGCGTATTACAGAGAACTTGTATTGGCAGCCTATAAAGTATAGATTTCCTCATTCATAGAATATCAAAGATCAATGAGTTACTTAAAAGACAGCTACTTGCTGCCACTCCTCTGGTGGATTTTCCTATTCCAGAATTTATTCAGTGGTTATCAGAGGGTTACAAAGTTCTTTCCTTTTTTTTTTTTTCTTTAAGTGGTAAAAGATATTCATTTAAATAAAAGAGGAACCATGACTTCTTCCATTGGTAATCTGGTCCATGTGTTCTCTGCAACTGAGCGTTTTCAGAAGGGCCTGACTGTCTGGGTTAATTGTTTAATGCTTTTAGTTAGAATTAAACTTTGCACCTGCTCTGACAGTGATAAATTAAATGTGCTCCTTTTCCAATACTGTTGCCCTCTTTAAGTAGAGACCAAGAAGTGTATCTCCCTTCTTTCCCAGCGTTTGAGGAATCTGTGCTACACTTGAGTGTAAACCAGTATAATTTGTCACTAGAGCTAGCGCCAATTAAATTGATTGCGTTGGACTGAACTTTAGGACCTCTAATGCAAGCACTAAGGGAAAAATGGGCTTTTTTCTGCCCATTTCCCCATGTGGCACTTAGACATAGCTCAACAGTGGAAGGCTTTCAAGGTTCAAAAGGGTTTTATTTTCAAAAGAAATGGGCATTGATCAGTTGCATTTAAAGGCAAAGATAATTCCAGAGCTTGAAGGCTGGATTTGTGTTTAAGGTCTAAATCTCTTTCTTTAACCTTGGGGGGCCAGCATAACATAAAAGCAACAAAGAGATTAAGATTACAAAGGGTTTGCAAGTGTAAATGATGCAGTGGTATTCTTCAAACACAACACAGGCCGGATTCACAGCCACGGCTCAGGTCAGCATTTGATCTGTTGATTTTACACCTGTAAAAACAACTTGTGTTTATTTGTCACTTCGGTGTTATCTTGGCAAACGTTTGGGCGAGAGCGCTGGCGTACTGAACTTGCTGATGCCGGGGAGTTTGAGCTCGCCTTCTTAAAGCTGATTGAAAAGTAAACACTCTAAAGGTCAGCGTGGCAGAGACAATAAGAAAATCCTTTTTCTTTGTCAGTGTAACACAGTCCACATGAATGATAGGAGCAGTATGTGCTTCTATAGTCTTAAGTCAAGAAGTATAGTTTTAATGCCTCGGGGAGTTCAATGGACTGCAGGGGAAAGCGTTTAGCGGCCGCCGGCATTCGTTATGCAGCCCACATACGCAGTCTGGCGAGCAAGCCATTGCCACGCAGGCTGTAAATATGCAGCAAGTAATTACCCTTCTGGGGTCTCTCCTTTAGCGGGCGACCAACGCCATTGTATTTCCAGCTCCGCCGAGAAGTCCCCCACGCGTGGCTGTAAAACATCCCAGCGCGGGCACGGCACCCACGTGGATCAAACCCGCGGCATCAGGGACCACGGGCAGCTCTCAGCAAGGCGTGTTTCCACGGCCGGTACAACAGCAGAAATACAATGAAAATAACTTTTGCCAGCACTTCGGATGCAAGCAATTATCCCCGTTCCCATTTACAAAAGGGTTTTGGCCAACAGTCTGTGCAAGCTTACCAGAATCCTCCAGTTTGGGGCCAAAAGCTCTTTCCAAAAGTCTGGCAGATCTACCTGACTGTATGAGGCATCCTGACTTGTAAAAGATTCTTTACGTGGGAAGCAGCTTTATGTAGAGCTCATTTGCCAATAAGGACCCATTCCCATTCCAAGCAGCAGTCCCGGACAAGCCGAAGGGAAGCCCAGTACATCCTGAGATCACAGGGAAAGCAACAGCCAGGTCTTCTTCACCATGTGCCCAGGGTGGTCTGCTGCACGCCACGACCGCGTCTCCAAGCAAGCCAAGCATTTGCAAGGTGGAGCTGGGCAGCCAGGGGCCTCCGGTGGATTTATGCAGTACCGTGTTAACGGGCACAAGGAAACCGTCCAGTTTTTAATTATAAAAGGGCTTTGTGCAGACACTGCCCGCTGATGATATACGGGGAGAGGATGCACCTAACTACGCCGTATTGATTCACACAGCAACAGCCAGCCAACTGACCGACGCGGAGCGCAGCACCGGCCAAAAGCAGGGCATGCGGTATTTTGGGTGAGCGTACACGCAGCTGCATCACGCCAGGCAGGAACGGGGACACATCCCTCAGTGCTGACGGAGAAGAGGAGCTCCCGTACAGCCCCCAAGGAAAGCCACCCCTGCTACGGCGTGTGTGCACGCACACCTCTCTCACCTGAGGCTCTGACCTTCACGGCTGGTGACAGGCACAAGCAGACGGACGCCCACACGCGTAGGCTGCGCACGGCTCCTGAACACACCATTGCTTTCTGCTCAGCAGCACAAAGGATGCATCCGCCGGCATGAAAATTAACAACCAGAGCTGGGTGCAACCGCACAAACACCTATACGTGGGGACAGTGGGTATATCTGCATACATCACGCATATATACACGCATGGACGTATCCAAACCCGGTTCCCCCAGCTGACACCAACCAGCACAGCTCCACCCGCACCAGTGCGTGATCTGGCTGCCAAACGTTTGTTATCACCTGACATCTCAGAGGAGAAATGAGAAGCAACAATTTCAAAGCCACCCTGCTTCTTTTGTGAGACTTGCTACAAAATCTGCAAAAGAAAGTGAATGTTGAACCAAGATAACCTGCACTCGAAGCCTGCACACGAGACAACTCGCCGGGTCACCTCATCCTGAAACACTGCAGCAAAACCAAATCAGAGATCAAGAAGTCGCCATGCCTGCAATCTCTATCTACTGAATTTACCAGCTGAAAAGAGGGCCTCGTGGCTGACCAGAAGAGTTGTGCTCTTTGGGGAACACAGCAAAGGAAGGGCACAAAGGCCAGTATCATTTGCCAGACTGAAAACTTAAGACACATGCAAAGCCGATTGCAGTTTTGTTGCTATTTTCAAAAGTGCGAGTTGTTTCAACAGAAGCCTAATCTGTGTATGTCTGGAATAGGAATGAATGGATTAGCCTTTCAAACCCTTCAAGATCAGGTCAAGATCATTCAAGCGAACCACAGCTACAGCAAAGTTGAATTCTGCATCCAGCAACTTGTATCACAAACAGAACATTTCCTTCTTTCAAAAAGTGCCCAGTGTCAGCACACTGCTTTTAGTGGTCTGTGAGGATGACTAAGAGACTGCAAGATTAGTAAACAGTAATTTATGTGCCCAGATACATGCTATGCATTAGTCATCTGAGAGCGCGCTACCTGCACCAGCTAGCGAGGAACACCAGCAGGCATTGTTTGAAAAACGTATCCTGATTACGGTACAACAATGGCATTGTTTGGTTTGAACTGCAGGTATTTATGTTATGCATTCAGCTTTCCCAGTGTTTCTTGACTGGTTCTTTTCAACCAAGTCCCATTAAATTAAAGTTCCTTCACTGAACATATCAAAGTAACAGTGGAGAATTTTTCATAAGCATTACTTGACCCAGCTAGAGTATTTTCATCAGGACACATCTGAAAATGATTTTCCCTCACAATGGGAATGGCTCCCGCTATTGTCAGGGAGGTGCTTTTGTTTCACTTGATGCCACTAACTAGCCCGGGCCTCAAGTGCCATTAAGATATTTGGCGGAGGATTTCCAGATAGAGTATTTGTTTGGAGGGGTTATTATGGGGAAAAAAAAAAAAAAAATCCCTATTCTGAGTCAGGCAGGGAACTGGAATCTGGGTCACCCTCTGCTCAAACAAGTCCCAGAGCCATTGGGCCATGAGGGCCAACGCTGACACACGCACTGGGACCAGTGGAAAACACAGAGCTCCATCGATTCGTGCTTTGGGAAGTCTCTTCCTCTGGAGGTTCAGTCTCTGGTGAGCAGCCTTTCCGTATTTAAAAACACAGCTTGTGTCTCCCACTAAGAGAGAAAGGTCATCACAAACAGGCAGGGAACTGCAGGGGAAGTTTCCAAGTGCATCAGAAAACGTGCTCCGAGGATGAGGGCCGCGGTGCCGCCAAGCCTCACGCAGGCTCCGCGGGGAAGCACCGCTGCACCGCGCTGTGCCTCGCCGCGGACCCAGGGGACGAACACAGGGTTTCGCCATGGGGCCACTGCCTCCCACAGCCAAATTGTGCTGAACAAAGTCATCTACAAGAGAAAACCAGGAGAAACGCCCTCCTGGGTCAGACCAGTCAACGCTCGGCCCAAAAGCGGCAGGAAGACGTGCTGTTTCAGGAGAGCACGCACGCCTGGCCGCTTCCTGAGGGCCGTTCCCCTCGTGCTCTCCTGGCATCTGGCATCTGAGCTTCTGTGGAAGGACGGTGGAAGGAGCACTCCTGCCGTGCCTTCCAGCACCTCTTTCAGACACCAGCTACCTCTCACACTTGCTTTTTCCCAAGCGGCCTGGTATCTTGGGCTGCAAGAGCACTGTCCAAAGGTGTGCAGGGGAAAGAAAGGGAGCTTTGTCATCCTGTTTATTCATCTGTAGCTGTTGCTTCCTGGCTATGTTTATACTACTAGTGCTTCTGAAAAGGTGTAAAGGTCTGGCTTTGTATCCAAGAGCAAGGCAGCAAAGCATCGAGCACTTTTGTAAAATCACTCCCCATTGCCCAGTGCAAGCACCTCAATCTACCCACAACCGTCTCATACTTTCTTCTTCCTAATGTTGTGAACCCCAAAGTCCCCCCTATTTGACTACATCCAGCCTCATCCCACCCAATTCCCTACAGCAAACCCTTCATCTTGGCATATATCCACCCTAAATCCCATAATTTTTCCACCTGGGACAGATCTGTCTACAGACCATTTCCATCACTCGCGGCTTAATCATGGCAGACGCTCTCTTAAGTTTCTCACTTAATCAAACTGCCTTGCATCTTCCACATCCCTCGGACCCATTAGATGCTGGATCTCTGAGATCCTGCCTCAAAACAACCCAAATTCGTCAAATAGCACATAAACTAGTGAAAGCAGAGACCACAGAGCTGCAAGCAGTTTTCATTGTCTCCAAGGTTCACCTGTGGCTCTATTGTCCCTCAGTTCCTAGTACACAGTTGAGCAAACCATGTTAGCACTGGAGAGATTGAAGCAGGATTTTTTTTTTCCTAGTAGAGAATTACTAATGGGAAACAGCCACCCCCATCTCCTCCTGTCATGTTCATTTTAGGGAGTACATTCAATCAGCATTGTAGAGGCTTTCATAAGAATATAATTGCCAATATATGAAATGAGTGGCAAACACTCCAAAATCCAGAAGAAAAGAGTCTGAATCCTAACATTTTACAAATTCTCTGTCCCCTATTCTGCATCTCCTATCGCCGGCTGCGGCAGGGACGCACCAGATGAGGAACAGGACACCGGCACAGCAGCAGTGCCCACCATTGGCCGCTCACACTATCGTAGTTAAGATGTAAAAACAGAAAGGAAGCACTAACATCACCTTCTGAGAAGAGGTAAGTGGCATGCTGAGGCAGGGAGATTGTGCTGAAGCTGGTGTGTAACCAACCCCTAATCTCTTCTATCTCGGTGTAGAGCCTTGACCAGCACCACCCACACCTTCTCCTTCACGTAACTGGTGATCATCTGTTGCTCTCCACACCCACAATCCTACATCTGCTCTACTCCTGACGGAATAAGCTACTATTAATGCCAAAGTTGGAGAGAGGGGTCCCTGCACTCCCACCCTAGGAAAAATGATGGGTAGAAAGAAACATCCACTGAGCCAAATTTTTGAGCTGTTACATAAAATGACAGGTTTTGTTCAAGCCAAATCTCCGTCCATGCTGTGGCTCAAGTCACGCCATGCAGCAGTCCTGCCTTGAAGGAGTGACCTCAGCGAAGCCACAGCTAACACAAAAACCAGGCCCTTGCCTGCCCCTGCCCGGAGCCAGTGAGCACAGTGGGCTGAAATTTCTCCTGTCATCTTTGCCTTGATTGCAAATGAAATGTGTTAAGAAAAGTGATTATGCTTAAACTCAAGTGGCTGAACTTCTTGTTGTTTTTTTTTTTTCCAATCTCTTCCTTTTTAAAAAGACATCCCTTAGACAGCTGAGCTAATAGAGTCCAACATCTTTGATGATAGTGATGCTAACACTAGAAACAAATTATAGTGTTCAGAAAGTTTGAAAGACTGAAGAGAAATGCAGAACGTGTAACACCAAATTTGCCTGTCAAGTACTTTTTTTATTACTGCTTGTTTCATTTTATTTTATTCTTAAAACTGATGTTTTTGCAGCTATCTGCCTCCCCATTGGAAATTCTAGCTAGGAGAATACTGATTTGCCACTTCAATCATCGCCTGACAAACACAGTCCCCGCGAAGAGAGAGCCAAACCATAACAGGTATTTCAAATTTTCATAAGTCACAACATATCACCCTAAAGTGAAGCATTTCATTCACAGGACACGCTCTTCTGAGAGCAGCAAACATTTTTAATTTTTTTTTAACTGCATGAAGCCAACTTAACAAGTGGCCACGTACACAGCCGCATCACCTGGCAGCTCCTCAGACTGCAGCAGAAACTTCCCTAAATAAAACCAGCTGAGAGCCTAGCTAAACATTTTAACTAAACTCAGGCTCAAGATTTCTGTTTTCTTTTGTATTTATCATCTTTTTATGCTGTTTTAACCATATATTCCCTTATGTGATACTTTTCAGTAAATTACGCTGCCAGACCACGCAGCCTGTCCTGCGCTAGCCAGTGGTTACAGCACTGCTGCCTTGGCTGCTCGTTGTCACAAACCACTGGATTGAGGCTCTCTCATCGCGTCCTCGGACTCCTCGCGTTCCATACTCCTAAAGAAATCCTCCCTGCATCCACAACCTGCAACATCACCACACGAAGACTGAGCAATACAGCACCTTTACAGGGCGTGTTCTCCACTCACCAAGTACATTTTCTACATTTTTTCTGTATTATTTCCTTGGATAAAAAAATAAACAGGCAGGTCCTCGCTCCCCTGCTCCACCAGACGCCCCATTACAAGCTGCCTTTTCTCCCTTCAGACAGCGGAGCAGAGGAAGACCTCCTCAGCAGGCACAAGGCACGCAGTAACACGAGCTCCGGGGGTAATACATATTACTTGCTAAATTTTGACTGGTGTACCAGCAGCTGCGTGGAAAAGTCAGGCTGCCCAAAAAGCACACGGGCACAGCTGGAGATGCACCTTGCTACTGATGCCACCAAAGAGGAGAAAGCCACACCATGGGACATGCATTCGTTGTGCCCAACAATAGGACAGGGGCTGTGCCATGAAGCTCGAGCCAAAGTTTAACTGTTCTTCATAGGAGCATTATTGCCGTGAAACCGCTGTTCTGACCGGACTTGAATCAGCAGAAATACTCTTCCCGCACTGAAGGTATAAAATAACCTGAAAAATCTATTTTATCTTGGTCTCAACTTCATTGCCTCTGGGTATTTAACACAGATCTGTCCTCTGACAATGTGATGGAAACACTGTGTAAACAAGAATTTCTGAGAAGTGGTGTAAACGAGAATTGGCTGAGGTCTTTCATACCTGCTAAATGTAGCTGTGAAATACATCAAATTCAACAAAATAACGATACAGTGAGAACCAGGGGTTCTCTGTTTGTATGGCACTCACAGGGATCTTCTTTTGTTCTCTGGAGCTGTGTCGGGTTCTCACATCCTAAATTTCACATCAAATTCCAAGTTCAAACGGACAGCATAACTCAGCCAGAAGAAGAGCATTTCCACCTGACTCTGTAACTCAGGCCAGACTCACTTAAAACTCAGCCCAGGTTCATCAAAAGGTTTGCAAAACCTCAGTGAACTTGGCCCAGATTGGGATGTGTAATGGTTTTCAGCTGTAATGACTTTCACCTGGTGTGGGGTTTGCTTACTGAAGCTTTCCCACAGTCCCAATTAGGGCTCAGATGGGAACTGTTGCTCCCCACCCATTTCTCTTATCTCTGCATCTTATAACTAATAGTATTAAGCTAATGCATTCACTTTGCTCTTCAGCCATGGGAAACGATCGTCCTCCTACTACCCCCTTTGATTTTAGTATCGAACATGAGAGCACAGACCCAAATTTGGATGTCAGAGCATACAGGAGGTTTGCATTGACTTCTCCAGGAGATTCTCATGGATAACAAAGGACCTTACTTAGGCCACGTATAACACTAAATTTATTACAGGACGGATTAATTCAGTGCGCTATATTCACGTTTAGCATAAGGATGCCCTGAGTTTGTTACATTCACAGCAATCCTAGTAAGAGCTGCTTTCACCTTTGGGTCCTAGCTCTGCGCAGGGGGCTTAGGCACTCCCCTAGGCACCTTTTCCAAGGATAACTGTACTTTTTGAGCTCGCACCACCTGATACTGGTCGCCTATCTCCCTGATATTGGGTGGTGCACATAGCAATTCAGAGAACATAAGCCTGAGCAGAGCCGGCAGGAATTCGCGGTATTGTCCCGGTGGCCGAGCAGGTTAATTTAACGCCACGCAGAGAGCTCGACGCAGCGATTTGGCACGTGCACGTCGCCGCAGTGACTTCGTGCAGCTACCTGGGAGCCCTCCTCGCCTGCGCTCGTCGTGCTGGCAAACACAAATGACGACGGTGGGAAATGTCAAGATGACAAAACCAGCGACACCGGCAGACTTACGGCGGTTTTCAAAACTTTCGAGCAACCGCAAGCTGCTGCACCATAGCAAAACATACCTGCTTTTGGGGGTGTACAGGACAACCTGGATTCCTCCTTTGCTACCTGTGTTGGCTTTTTACTAACAACAGACGCACAAAGCACCATAAACTTATTGGGGTTGCTGCGGGTTAATCGTCTTTTCTAAGCAAGAAAACAAAATGTCTAGAAAAGCAAATTAGGAATTACAGGAAGGTTGCGCAACAGGAAGGGAAAAAGAACAGATTCAGGTCAGACCACGACCCAGGAAAGAATTATACACTTCAGTAAATAATTTTGACTTTTAAGAGTAACTGTACTCTTAAGATGAAAACTTGCTAAAAAACACTCAAGTAATTTTTTCCTTATGCCACAGAGCCATTCTTTAATTTGGCAGTGACTGCTCTAGGAATGGTTACGCTTTTACCTAGACCAGCGTTCAAAAATTGTCTTGGGTCTCCCTGCAACGTGGACGAGCATCACCAGCCCTTCTGACTCCAGAAGGACCACATGCTGCCGCGTGCGGCTTCCTTTCAGACCGCAGAGCTCAAGCCCTTCAGACACCCTCCTCAAACCAGCTGCCTCTCTCCATCTCCTGCATGCACACCTCTCGGGCCCTCTGCGCAGAGAGGGCCAGCCCTGCGCTCCTTGCCAGCAAGTGCAGGATGGCAGGTGGAAACCCAAAGACAACATCTTGCTCTCCTGCCAGGAGACCATGGAAGGTTTCTGTAGAGCTTAATAGGGATGGAATTATCAAGGATAATTGGCTTTAAGAAACCCTGTTCATTTTTGCTCACCGAGTTGAAATCAGGCTATTAATCTGGGAATAATTCTTTGCACAGGAAAACCGAGTGAGAGCTTATCCTCCTAGTATTGCCCAGACGTCCAGGAGAGCATTGCTCCTCACAGGGAGGGCAGTAGCTTATCCTTATCGCTTTTCTGCAAGAGATTTCCACAGGCCCATTTAAAAATACCACAAATGTTATCATGGGACTTGCTCAGGAATTTTAAACGAGACCAATTTTCGAGCACCAAAGAGTGCTTCTATAAAACCTAAATTCTTCACGAGAAAAGTATTAATTTTTCCAGGAATAGTCATATTTCCACCAGGAAACTGAAATGAGCTATTTTTGTTTAGGCCTGTTCAAACTTCATCAGAAATATACAGATGGTCAAAATGACCCAGAACAGTTCAGCATTTACAGCACGTTTCCCATCACGGTGCTTGGTTTGCTGTGAGCTGTTTTCTCTTTTCCAAACCCGACTACAAACACCGTCACAGCACAACTCAGTCTACCTGAGCAGCATTTGGGGTCGCTCGTTTGGAATATTAAAATGCTAGTATGAAGAGCTTTCTTTTTTTTTTTTCATTTTTCAATTCAAATTTGCTTAATTTCTTCTGGAACAGAAAGTGTTGAATCAGGATGAAAGCAGAATTCAAGTTGGGCATTTTCTATGAGATGGCCATTCCCATTTTTGTTTCACTAGCACTTTAAGTGCTTATACAGATTTTCTAGAATTTTTTTCATAGAAAACACCATACCTTCTAAACAACCATTTTGTCAGCTCTTTCTTTTTTATGATACTCCTGAAGGCATGCAGATCTATCCCACAGAACATATTGGTTGGACTCAGGGACAGATTTTGAGTGCCTGCTTTTCCTAGCTTTGCTCGTTTTCTAGTCTGTTTGCACTCAGGGAATCACAGAGCAGTTTGGCTGTAATTACTAGGCACAAGAAATATATAAATGTTCAGACAAAGGGCTGGAGCCAGTAAAAAACAAAACCACGCATGGTTCCTGCAGTGCAGAAACTCTAAATATTTCTGGCTGAATACAGCTTTCGATGTTTGTCATCTACTCTACTTGTTTTCACTTTTGTTCGGTGAAGTAGAGCCCAGGCTAAATACAAGAACAATTATACTTGGAAAATATTTAAAATATTTTCTGATCTCCTGTTTGGCCAACCTGAATGTTTACTGTCTGATATTTTTAGCTGGAAACTCTTTTTTCTTCCCTCCTGCCATCCCCCATGCATTTTAGGGGTGAGCTCTCAGGGATCCCCCACCTTCCCTGGAAGAGGGCGGCTGGCGGACAATGCGCAGGGCCAGGTGCAGCACCACAACACCATGCCCCGTTAGCTCACAAGCCAGGAGGCAGCAGAAGCCAGGTTTTAATGCAACATGTAAATAACTTACTTTTTCCTCCCCGATACAGCCAACCAGGTGGCTTCCTCCCTCCGACATAACCGCACTCAAGACCCCTTTCTTTGGAAACTTCGCCGTACTCTAAGGCTTCGGATTTCGAGAGCAGCCTAAAGTTGTAGGTGCTTCCTTTCGGAGCTCAGTTCTGGGTGTTCATAGCAGGACTTCAAGACAGGCCAAGTATTTAGTACTCTGAGATCAGATGGGAGTTAACAGTGGTTCCGAACGCCCCTGGCAGCGAGCCACCAGCAGCATGGGGCCGGGGTGCCCAGGGAGGTATTTTGGAAGAAACTCCAGCAATTCTCCCTCTTAATGCACCTGTGGCCACAGGGCTACAGCACAAGCCTGAAAGCGCATCCGACACCCTCACCGTCTTCCCCCAGGTGACTCCCACCTGTACGTGTGGTGGCAAGCAGAAGAGAGTGCTGCTGAACGTGCTCTCCAAAAGAAAAAGGAAAAAAAAAAAAAAAAAAAAAAAAAAAAGATAAAAGAAAACCTGATCTTCAAAGTTTCAGGAAACCATGGAGAGCTGAGAAATCAAACTTATGCCAGGAGTAGCTCAGAGCCTCACAGGCTCAAACGTCAGCGCTCCAATATTAGGCTGACTATTGACCCAACCACTGTAAAATGTTGCTGCTCTTCACAGTTTTTAAATAATGTACCTATTGCTTCCTGGATCTATCAGGCCTGGGAGCATAAGTGGAGTGCTAAAAATGCAAATGGCTTTGAAGCTGCATTAATGTGAAATAAGATGGTCACTTGATGTTAAGCTGTCTAGACTTATGAATAAAGTCCCCTTAAATTGAGCAAACCCACCTGGCAAATAAGCTCATTTGCGAGCCCTCTCTGCATGTAACATCTCCGGATGTCTTTCCTCCTCAGACCTGTGCCAAAAAGCCCTCCTAGAAACTACTCCAATAGCTTCAAAACCTCAGGGTTTTGTGGTCCCATTGAAATTTTGCAAAGGCATCTAGAAATTTCAGGTTGAATACAACATGGAAGCTGAAGGAAAATTTAACAAATAGCAAAGGAAAAGATGAATTGAAAATTAACACACAAACCCCTTGGTTTTTTTGTTGTTTTGTTTTGTTTTTTAACCTTCAGACATTTTTGTTGCAGGTAATTTCAAGTGGTAAAATTGAAATCTGTGGCAGAAGTCATTACACAGATCTATCACTACTTCACAAGTCTAAGAAAAAAATCAGCTGACAACAAATGAAAGACCTTCAACAACTAATCATAGAATCACAGAATGGTTTGGGTTGGAAGGGACCTTAAGGACCATCTGGTTCCAACCCCCTGCCATGGGCAGGGACACCTCCCACTAGATCAGATTACCCAGGGCCCCATCCAGCCTGAGCTTGAGCACCTCCAGGGATGGGGCATCCACAGCTTCTCTGGGCAGCCTGTGCCAGTGCCTCACCGCCCTCACAGTGAAGAATTTCTTCCTTATATCTAATCTAAATCTACCCATAGGACTTCATGTCCAGAAGTTCATCCAGATATTCATAAAAAGTTTGCTGCAGGCTCTCCGGTGTTTGCTCAGAAGGGACCATTAAATCACAGGAAGATGGGAACCAACTCTCAAGTACCTGATATTTCTAAGCCAGCTTGTGATTAAAAAACAAAAAAACTTGTTGTGAAATGTGAAACGTATCTGTTTTTCCTTTAGACGTGCGTGAATGAATGTTGCAGTATGTGCATGAATGTTGATGAGATGGGGTTTGAGCACTGAGGGAAGTCTTGAGGGATTGCTCAGTGCTAGGGAAAAGAAAAAAAATATACAAACCCTAGGATTTCTTCCTGCAACATATGGCAACAAAACAGAGCTCCGCATAGCTGAAACCTGCCCGAGGTCCTCACTTTCATTCACATCCCCTGCTTTGCGGAGCAGCACGGGAAATGCCTCAAACTCGCTCTTTTTGCCCATTCCCACCTCTTCTTGCCCCTTCCCTCCCAAGTCCATTCACCGCTGCCAAACTCCGCGCTAGTTGCTCCAGGTATGAAAGGACCAGAAACCATTTTTACCTAAGCTAGACGCTCCTAAATTCTCTCTCGGGAAATAAAACACAAACAGGTGCTCCATGGCACACGTGGTTTGTGGTTCACAGGTGGAGTCCGGCTGGAGCCCGGGGCCAGGCACGCGGAGGGCCAGCGCGGGTACGATCGATAGGGGAAGCGAGTTATAGCGGATTCCACGTGTAGTCGACCCGGACAGATAAAAAAAGAAATCCCTCAATCGAAGAGATTTTGGGGCCAAGACCAGATGCTCATAAAACTTTGATAAATGATAGTATGAAATATGCATGTGGGGGCTGGTTTGGTAAAGCTTCATTCACAGTCGCCTACTCTCTTCCTCTGCTGCTTTTTCACAAACCAAAACACGCAAGCGGAGGTTGTGAATTCAGGGTGGGCTTTTTTCCCGTTTCCCTTTTATTTTCTAGATGATGGGGGGGGGAGGGGAACCTGCGAGGGGAGGCACAGGGCCGGGCTGCCCCCTCGTGCCACGGGGCGCTGGGGACGGTGCCTAGGCGGAGGGTGAAATGCCCGACCCCTGGGTGCCACATCTGCCTTCCCCTTCCTACGGTCAGTGCTCCGGCTTCTGGCTTTGCATCTAGCAGCTTCAACAGCTAGAAACCCTTTTATTAATCCGGAGCAAAACTCAAGGATTTTTTATTATTATTTTTAAATTCAGTAAATTGAAAAACCCTGCAAATTGCTTCAGGTTGATGATATATGGATTTTCCAAAACAATACTGATTATCCCAATAAAACCAAAATCAATTTTCAAACAAAAGCAGATGGATTTCACAGCCTCGCAACAGGCACCACGACTGGCATAACTGAGGAGATCTGAACCACCTCTGTTCTGTTCTCCAGCTGCGGATCCTCCAAACCTGGGCAGTCCTGACAGCCACTTCAGGTGGAAAATACCTCCTGAGGTGACACTGAATATCCGCCACACAGCTGGAGAGTCCAGTTTTCCCCTGCAATGGGTCTGGCCTGCCCATACACCTCCATTGGCAAGCCTAAGAGGGAAACGCACCCCAGGGCAGCTCGGGCACCGAGCGCCGCACGCTGTATCTGCTAATGGAAAGGTCACAAAGCAAATATTAGCCAAAGCAATCAGGAACGTCAAGTGGAAATTCCCTTGAGAACGTGTCCCCTTACACCCCACAAATTCAGGTTGGCAACTTGTGACAGGTACAATCTGGCTCCCATATGTCTCGCACGCAAAGCGGAGGAATGTGTATCCATGCTCCTTCCATCACTATAACAACATGTCAAAAGAGCCACCTCGCAGCAGGAAGGCATGCAGAAACACCAAAAGGAGAAAAAAAAAAAAAAACACGCAGCACTTGGCATCGTCCCTGGAAAACACCCGGTGCCTGGAGAGCCGCGCAAGGAGCAGGCTTTGCTCTCTGCACAGCCAGCACCACCGCAGCCAGACCCCGTCCCAGCGGCTCACACCAAGTGATGCCAAACACCTCCCGGTTATTCCTATTTTAAAGGGTTGGCAAGTTTTTTACAATAGGTTTTCTCCTTCCTAATGTTTCCTTTTTATCCAGGCTGCATTTGGTTAGTGGAGTTATTTTGTTTGGTTGGTTGGTTGGTTTTTTTTTTCAATTCTGTGCTGCCCTTTAGATGGCCAATTTACCTCCTACCAACCCAACTGGGAAGCTGAAATAACCAGCACCAGCCAAACCCACATCTACCTCCTTCGGTACCAGTTTCTGAAGGACGGGTACACAGAGGTGTACTCAGGCTCAACTACGACCCTTTTTGCAAAGCCGCTTTGCTCCACTCAAGCCAC
>VXAA01002728.1:87240-132240 GCA_013399115.1 Anseranas semipalmata | reverse complement strand
TTTTCACACAAAGCTAGGTGGGCTGGGTCCTATTAAATCCTGCAAAGAGCCTCTCTGCGTCACATGCACCATAATGTCTTTTAAAATCGACCCACAAGCCTGGCATCAGGCAGTCACTTCAGCTCCACTGAAGCCAATCCTGGTTGTTAGACATTTGGAGACAAAAAGTACTCCTAAAAGGGCGGTGATAAAGCTTTATCATTTTGCCATATGGACACCATATTTCAAAGACTCGGCCCATCTTGCCATTTCTGATTTAATCGGCCAGATAGCAACCGGCAGGGCTGCTCCCTTGTTTGGTCCCACCTCGTGTTGTGCATCTCTTACGCAGACCCACCGCCTCCCTGGGACCATTCGGCCACCGCTGTGCCATCTCCGTGCCATCTCCCCAAACCCACAAGCCGAAATCAGCCGGCTCACAAGGACAGCAGGCACCCTCCCGCGCCTACCTCCCCGGCGAATGCCCTGTGCCGCTGGACCAGAGGAACGCCAGGAGCGGCACCCAGCCCGCTCCTCGCGCCGGAGGTGGGTGACAGATGTCTGCCACCTCTCTCCGGTCGCTTTGACCCTGGGCAGTCGCGATGCGCACACCTCCTGCTGCGCAAACCAGGGGAAGAGCCCGCACCCACCGACGACCAAGCAATAGCCATACCCAAACTCCCTTTCTTACACTCGGCACCCACAAACCACATCAGCTGGGCGTGCAGACAGCCCCCAGGCACGCAGGCGGCCCTTGAGGGCACGCGAGTGGGCATTAGCAGCAAAATGCAAACAGATTGCCTGCGCTGGAGTCAGCAAGAGCTTCCAGGTCAGGATTCCCTTAATTCAATGTTTAAACATGCCGTTAGGAGCTTAATTTCAGGCAGTCCTCTTTTCTCACTTTCTTTTATTTATTTTAATCTTGCCTTGCATTTCTTCCTCTCCCTGCTTCGTTGAAGTTATGTCTCCAGTACAGGGAGGGCAGCGCTGCCAGGAGGAGGGTAGGCTTGTACAACCCTCTGCTATACAATGCAGCAAGAAGTATTTTAGAGGCGGTTTATATAGTACACAGAGCAACATGGAACAAGCCGGGGCAACACGCTGGGATCCTTTAAGTGAGCTCTCTGTTCCCTTCAGCCACTTGGAAGTTAATGATTTAGCATTGCAATTTTCCAATAAGAATTATTCTCCAAAACTAGCAGGATGTCATGTCGAGTCAAAGTACTCTGCTTGTGACACACAGCCAAGCTTGCCGGGGATATTTAGCTAGTTCACCCTACTTTGCTCTGAAGAGAAGTGGACAGCAACGACCCCACATACCTGTGCGCACACTTGAACACTTACATGCACGTGATAAATTTGGGTGCAGATACGGAGATTAACAGATACGTGCTAAAGGGGATTAGCGCTGGGTAAATCAGTCGGCAGAACAGACAGCACTGCTCAGAGATACACAGCCACAGCATATTTGTCTGGTTTGGTAGCGGTCTGTCTGTCCTACTGAATAACTGTAATATTTACCTAAACTATCCAAGCACGGCCACGTTACACCGTGTGGCTCCCTTGCCATTCCCATGCTTCCTACTGAGTATGCCTAAAACTTCACTGCATTGCTGTTTTGCCGTTGTTTTCAACCAAGAACACTTTACTGCCCGGGTACATCGTCTGCACATTGGTCCTACGTGATCCAACGCATACTTCTGCCTTGCTCTCGAGGACTTCACCAAGTTTTCCTCCTAAACGCACGTGGATGGGTTTTCCACCTGCCGAAGGCCCTGTGCTCGAGCAATTCCCACCAAAACAAATGCCGCAAGGAGTTAATTGACAGCAGCTTTTGGACAGAATAACACTAGCTGCGTTTGGCAGCCTCTGCCCATCTAAACTGAGTATTTTGGAAAAAAAAAAAAAAGTAGCAGATATTAAGTTTTATCCTAAATATTAAAAATGAAAATGAAGGAGCCTTTTTAGATATGGCATTGGTAGCTCTTTGTAATTAACCTATCCTCCTCCCCAGAGAAATTTGGTTTTAATTTAATTTTTAGGGGGATAAGGAGCATTATTTATTGGTTTCTTTAAGGAAGGCTGTGGGCACGCACATCAGGAACAGCGAAAGGAGGCAGGAATTTACTTATTTTGTTTCCTCATGTTGGTTTTGGAGTTTGAAGGTTGGAAACCAAGATAACAGAGAGGAGATAATTTAAAGATGATGTTAGTGAGTGTGTAAGCTTACATGTTGCACACACATCGTATATTCCTCTCCGATAGGGAATGGGTGGCTTGGACCAAACCACGTGGCCCTGGGCACGTGCACCCCAAGGCATTCACACTTAGCACGTCACAGATGAAGCTCTCGAGCTGCCAAGAACCTACAAATCCCTCTGGCCTCAAGAGGGGTTACAAGGGCTTGGCGCCTTCAAAAATCAAGTCTGTTGTTGGGATTAAACTCCAGAAGATGTAAAAGGCATGAGGAAAACAGGGTGCTTCTGCGACTCCTACAGCGGGCTTTGCTTCCCAGGGTTTTGAACCTTGTCCCTGTCAGGAGTGCTACAGAATTAATTTAAGAATGAAATGCTTGTTCTGCACTGCTATCCAACTGGGACTGAAAAGGGCACTGCAAACAGCACCAAAACATATTTAATTTAGTGCTGGGGAACGAACGTGAGAATACTTTCAAACTTCTATTTCAATATTTCCTTATAAATAGATATCTATATTTGTAACATGGCAGAGGAGAACCACAGAGGGTTTTTTCACCTCTTGCGGAGCAAGATAAGAGCTGAATCGACCAGATGTTTTGCAGGAAACCTCAATTTCTTACTTACGCAAACCTTGCACAAACCAACCACCAGCCTCAGATTTGTCAGAAGGGCAAGAGCGTCGATCTGTTCGGTTTTGCACATTTTTATACAAGGCAGCACAACTCATTCCTTCGCTGCCTCCTACCCGGGAGGGGACCTCACCCATGACGAGGAGACATCATCCCAGCTCACACTGTCAGGCCGCTGTATTTATAGGAAGCTTTCATCCAGAGGATGAGCCAAACAGGAAAAGCAGCCTCCTTTTTTGCAGGTGCTATAATTGTGCCTGCAAGTGTTGCCATTTACACTTCTAACTCCTAATTAGACTTACAAATCAAGCACTGGGATGCCAAAATGGTTTCTGAGCCTAGAATAGCATTTGCACTCGCAGCATTTTGTGCTCAGCCCCATTGGTACAAGAGCGGGGGGAAGAGGCAACAGTCCTGGTCCGGGCAGGGCTGAGCCAGGAGCTTTTGGGGGTCTCCCTCCCTTCCAGGAGCTGCTTCTGCTCCAGTCCATGCGCAGGTGACCGCTCAGACCCCTTCCTCTAAACCTTGGTGGCTCCAGTCACACAAATGGAGCTATTCCTATCTCACTGGGGAAGACCGGACCACGCGTACATCGCTGCTGGGTGATGGGTGAAGAAGGCCAAACAGGACTGTGTCCATTTTACAGATAGAAAAACAAAGGAGAGGGTTTAAGAGGTGTGCCTACAGCCACACACCACCCACAGAGCCCTAAATAGAAGTCGGGGTCTCTGATTCCCCTTTCCTTAGGGGAACTCAGCTCTGGTACAGCCCAAGTACTCGCACTCCGTCAGTCGATACTGTCCCTGGCTCCGATACTGCCAAAGCTCTGAGCCCCCACAGCTCCCACTTAGCCCGGTGACTGCTTGGCCTCTGCAGAGCTGGGCCTAGCGACAAGAGAGGGATGCTCTGTTAGAAAAAGGGGAGGATTTCCAGCAATTCTTCCTCCAAAAGTGAAAATACTCAGAAATAGCTTCTTAAAACTAACATGACTTAGTGTAAATATTATGTTTCCCAGGTCCAAGTCTGAAACATGCAACTTCATACTGTTTTCACTTTATATGTATATATATATATATATATATGCATACTTATAAAATATTCTACATACTCAAGTATCCCACGTGAGCACACAATCTCACTGTGATGCACAGCCAGAGAGTGGTTAGCAATGTCATAAATAAAAAAAAATTGTGAAATCAAAAGGTCACTTGCATAACTGTCATGGAAAGCAGCGGTAAAATGATTTACAGACACAGGAAATACAATTCGGCAGCAAGGAATTCCTTCGGCAGTTCATAGAATTAATTCAGCACGGCCCATCGCAGGTTGAAAGAGGGAGCCCCGAGTACCCCACGGCGCGTCAGGAGGGAGGACGCGAGGCCAGCCGAGCCGAGCACCAAGCCCGCTCCGGGAAGGAGCCCGGCTGCGGCAGCACCCGAAAGGTGCGGGGTCCCGCCGCGGGGCAGGTACCAGCAGGTAAGTCGTTAGAAGGCAGAGGTACAGAAGAGCAGGGGAAAAAAAGCAAGTGCTTTGAATACTATTAGTTTAATAGTTCTTTCATTTAAAACCATACCTTTAAGTGCGTAACAATATGTCATTTTATGCATGTCCTATAGCCAAATTACAAACCTGTGTGTGAGCACAAGCTTAAGTGGCATTTAAAAATAGCCCTCGTTATTACTGCTAGCGTATAATAAATTAATGACGGGGCATTTAGCTCTGCCTACAACCCAACAACCTTGTTTCTGAAGGAGCAGGACACAAGCTAGAAATAACATGGGCAAGCTGCCGCCCCAGGAGCCTGCCTTAAGCTCCCTTTGTAGGAGTCGTTCTCCTAATTTCTCTGCTCCTTAAATAGAGAGGTAACGGGGCGGGGGGGGGCAGGCAGCGGTGTGCTTCCCCACACAAACCCCAGTGAGGACAGAGCCATCAGGATCAGGGACAGACAGACAGACTGCACCATCCCACCTTCCTGCAGCTCCGCACCCCAACACCCGGCCCCAGCCTTCCTCCCGCATGCTGACACCCCCCAGCTTATTTTATATTTATTTTTATTTCCTCCTTTCAGCCTTGAATGGCAATTAGGAAAAGGTTAACCGAGTGTCTTTCTCCCAGGAATCCTCTTCCTCCTTTCAAAATAACAGCGTTAGCAAAAGAAAATCCCAGATTAGGCTAACAGGTAGGAGTGTGGTGCAGCCCTGGGAGATGCTGTTGGAAGTGGGGAGATTGGGAGAATCATCCCAGCGGGAGACTAATACTCATCATTCGGAGCTGCAGCTGAGGCCCATTTGAGTGACAGGCAGCCGGGAGCTGAAAGAGCCGCTCATATCCCACAACTGCTGGCATGCAGACTTGAAAGAGATTTATTTCAGGATAATTAGCTGGGAGTATTAAAGGTGGCAGGAAAGATCTGCAATTACTGTTTAGCAAACAGAATGGAGGAGGGAAAAAAAAGGGGAAAAAAAGAGGAGCCAAAAATGAAATTAAAAGACCCAAATATTTCCCCACTTGAAAGTTGTTAAATAATTGAAAAAGTTCAAAGCAACTTTATTGTATTCAAAGTAGTGGATACGAGGGGGAGAGGGACGGTGCTCGGCGATGTGCAGCCACCTAAGTCTTCTCCCAGCCAGAGCCTCGCGGACGTCTCGCGCAGCAAACAAGCTGCCTCCACCTCCCTGCCGTTTGCGCACCCTCTCAGCCACACGGCAAGGTTTACCCCGGCAGGACGCGTTTGCAGAGCTTAACAAGACGGACAGACAGACATCAGCATGCTCAGACGCCAAGAAGGCCAGGAGACCGAAGAGACGCAGAATTTGTATGGCCGGTTTCCCTCGTTGTGGAAATAGGAACACAGGTGCCGCCTGCATTTCTTCTGGCAGGGGGGTCTGCTTCTTAAAAAGGGATTTTCCTCCTTGGCTTAGAAAACCAAGCAAAGATTGGAAATGGCAGTCTTCGGACTGACTCAATATTTCCTTATATCAACCCGGATAAGCTTTAAGCAACCCTGTCCACGTACCCTGGCAGTTGCTGGCATCACACATGAGAGCATTTGTGCCAAATGTAAATAAAGTTCACCCAACAAACACAGCCTCAAAGCATCTGAGATTTTCATCAGGCTTCAAGACTCATTGTTGCTGAGCCTCATGCTGCTCTTTCCAAACAAGGGGCCCTTTTTTGCATGTTGCTCAATGATCTACAGTACTCCAAAATCATCTATTTATTTATGCTCTATTCTGGGATTTGCCCTCTACGATAAAAGAAAAAAACACTGCCTGAATTGTGCAGACAGCAGTGTGGAAATAACAGCCTTGCCCGGCCCACTTCTGGAGGTTAGATAAAGACGAGGAAAGCCAAAATGATTTCGAGTTGCCCGGCACCAGACCCGCAGGCGAAGAAAAGGAAAAGCCGAATAAAGCGAGGAGATAGGGACGACTTTGCCAGAGAGGTTGCGCTGCAGCCGGGCACTGAGCGCTCCGTGTACGCAAAAGCACGCTTTGCGCAAGATGAAGGGCACGTTCAGAATATCTTGGGCATCCTTAATTAAAAAAAAAAAAAATTCAAGATGACTTTCACCGGAAAAATCTCCTCAGCTCCAAGACGAGATTCCCAGCCCAAACAAACACCGCAAGCCACCTGGGATGCTCCCTGGGCTTGCTGCAAGCCCGGCTTCCAGCCCCTTTCTGCCCGGCACCGGGGCACGGCCGGGGCAGCTCAGAGGCGCTGCGGACCCTCAGCACGAGGAGCCCGAGGTGCTCTCACGTCTACGGCACTTCCATGGAAAACCCTTCCGCGGGCTTCCCATCACCCTGCAAGTCCATCTCCAAACCAAAAAGTCGCTTGGGCTTGGGATTTGCTAACTGATGTCAGTGCTAAAATCTTTGGAAAACCTCAATGCCCTAGCTCAGTATCTAAATAAAGACCGCAGCCCCACATTTTAAGGTAACGGCCTCTTGAACTAGCACTTTTCCATCTGTAAAATGCAGACCACCTATCATTTATTCGCTGAGCTGTAAGCTCGATAGGCCAGAAACAATCATTTTCTATATACCAATAAGACACAAAGTATTTCACAGCCCACGTGCCCTGTAGCTCCTGAAGTGCTTCAGCAGCAGAAATGAACAACACATATCCACGTTAAAGGTCTTCACTCAGCGCTTATAGGAAGTCCCTGATCTCTGGGAAGCCGCTATAAATAGTATTTGTATATGATTTCTCCACTGTTTCAGAGAGCAAAGCTCCTCTCCTTGCTCTCACCCCTTTCTCCCAGGCTGCGGTCCCAGGCGCAGCAGCCGCCCCCCTTGCATGGGAAGCCTGGTAGGAGCATCCCACGGGGCTTCAGCCTGACCTGCAAAACATCCCACATATGGCATAAGACCACAGCGAAGTTAAATCATGGCCAGCTCTCATCTCTATCATAGGCTACGTTGCTCCCAACATCCTCTGCGCTGCGGAAAATCAGTCCTATAAAATGGCTCTTCCATCCTGGAGGGACCACTTGGGCTTTTGAGGAGATGCTGCAGGAAACACCACGGATCTGCTCTCCTGCTCGGAGTGGGGCTGAGAGCACATCACGCCCTGCTCCTGAGATCTGAGCACACTGGCCTGGCCAAGCTGTCCCAGCAGGGGACCGCACACAACGGACACGTGTCACCACCACCCCCTGATAGCAGCTCCCTCCCTGGCCCAGGGAAGTCATATGGTTTCTCAGCCTCTGCTCCCTGGTGTGTAAATAGCAGGATGATACTCTTGTACTTTCATTCTTGGGTGGATTAATTATTTAATATTTGTAAAGCACTTCAAAGATGAGAAACGCGAAGCATTATTATTACCCACATCAGTAGGACGACGAGGGCTTTATCTCATCTTTAGAAACTTCCCTGGGAACAAGCAGGGAACGTAACGAGAGCGGTATCTGAACGCGAGAGATGGGTAAGGCGCTCCGCTGGCTTTAAAGTCCAACGCATTCAGAACCGGGCAGGACTGGCCCCTCAGCACTCAGAGTTGCACAGGTTGCTCTGAAGTAACAGAAATAATCAAAGATATTTGATGGTGTCTGAAGTCTGTCCCTACCTCCCGTCCGGGAGGTGGCAGGAGGGCTTTGCTGGACCACAGCGAGAGTTCAGGGCTGGGACCACGGTGAGAGGTGACATCCAAAGCAGCCTGTGGGACCTGGTGGCATTGGGAGATCTTCTGCACAAAAGCTGACCCCTAATAGAAAGACAAGCAAGCAAGGGGTGCACCTTCCTCCCGCTCACCCTCACATCAGCACATCATGCCAAAGGGTCGGGGAAACTCCTCTCACGCTTGGAAAAGGACCTGTGCTTATTCACGTGGTCTTTATCTTAAAACCAGCATGCTTATATTCCTACTGAGGCCTGCAAACTGTTCACATGTTACACTGCTTCGAAAGCATTTGCTTTGCACTGTCAGACTTCAAAGTTCAAGTAAGTGGAAAATATAAATATTTTACTTATTTTAATGGGCAAATCACAAGCACGGTTCTTCTGGAACGCTCAGTGGAATATTCCACCAAAAAAAATACATTTTTAATCAGTAGACATGAAGCTCCCACCACCACCGCTTCCCCGACTTGAGGTTATGCCGTTGCCGCCTCTTGCCCAGGTTTCCCTTCTGCCTCAGTTTCTCACTCTGAATGCACTCACTGAATGCACACACACGTGCACAGAAACACACTTTCTATAAACATAAATCACAACTATTTTTTGTCATAGAAACTACTAACAAGAGACAAACGCAACACACCATACATTTCTGGGTTCTAATTGAACCTAACAAATTTCAAACATCTTTGCTTTAAATATTTCCTCCTTGTTTCTCCAACATGACATAGACACAAGCAGGGCACTGTATTTAAAAATTGTGCCTGACTGCTGTAGTAAATCCATGTCATGCTTTTTTATCACAGATAATATTTCAGAAACAGAGCCCCTGACTAGAACAAGAAGAATCTGCTTAGAAAAACCATTCCTGTTCAGAAGTTCAGCTGTTTGGGATTGCAGGTTGCAAACTGGAGAAGCGTGTCCTGCTGGTGAGACCTCAACATCCGCCACGTCACCGAACTGCTCATCCTCCTGACATGCTTCTCAGAAGGATATTTTGATCTCTAGTGATCCCCATGAGAGCAAAGTCATTTAAATCAATGCTTTCACATGACTTTTTTTTTTTTTAAAACATAAGTCATGTGAAAGATTTTGCATGATGTTTCTCTACAAGACTTAGCCGGCAAGCTGTTACTGCCTTAAGACAGTCTTGTCTGCTCAGAGGTTGGTCGTTTGACTCGAGGATGAACACCACCATTTTGCAAAGAGGGCAATGAGCAAACCCACACATCCCTCTTTTGAGGGCGTTCTCTCCAGCTCCAGCCCCCTCGCCACCATTGAGTGCACCAGAAGAGCACCAAGATGCGAGCCTCTGCTCTTTGTTGCTTTTCTGTTATAAGCCAGGGCACCTAAAAAACAGAGCATCCCATCCAGGTGTCCCTGCCAGGCCAGATAACAGGGTCTGGAGGTGAAGCACAGGGACACCCCCAGGCCTGATGGAGGCACGCAGCCAGGCAAGCACCAGCCAGGGACATTTTGCTACCTCAGACCCCTCGCCCCAAGAGCTCTTAGCGCCGGCCCCGCCAGGCAGGTGCTCCTGTCACCTACAGCAGGATGAGCAAGTTGAACAGGTGCACAACATGGACTGCTGGCATTATCAACTTAGTGCAGCCAGCTGACATTGCCAGCCCTTGTGTTTACTTCCACAAGGTACATTTTTCTCCAAACTGAATCGCCTTTGATTTAAAAGCAGGTTTTTTCTCCAGAACTGAAGCCCATCTCCACACAGCTGCTGGTCCCCACTGCCCACCGAGGCAGGCTTCTGTGCTGCAGAAATGAAGACGAGGACGGTGCTGCCAACATAATTTTTGATCATTCCTGTTTAAATAAGCTGCATGTCAATCAAGGAAGTTTGAAGCACATTATAATTACAAAATGTATCCCTGCTATATAATCAGCATTGTTTGTTATAGCAGATTGAGCTGGGGTAGCTCTTACAATACGTAATCCAGAAAACTTGTACAGGATCATTTTATGACTAGATAAAAAAAGCGCATTGGAGATATAAACCCGAATAAAAAGGTAGAATGCATTAAGGGCGATTTATACCATCCTCATCTATATATGAAGTATATTTTGATTTTCTCATTTATGCCTTTGTATATATGAGGGGAATTATTTATGTGAGTGACTTCATCCAGTGATTGTATCCTGCAGCACCACACTGTCCCATAGCTACGAGGTACCACTTGGCTTAGCCTCAATGTGCCTTGGAAGCGGGTAACGGATCAGCGGTTTGGGAAATTTTTAGAGCAACTTAAATAACCATCCCTATCCCGCATGGTTAGCGCTTGTATCGGTCTCAGGCTCCCACATCCCTCATAGGCAAGGAGCTGCACACCAGCCCGATGCTCGCTGCCCACCGTTGCTGGAGCGAGCTGTTCTTCAATGTGTTGTCACTCCAGTACTAATAAAATGTGATGGTCTAATTGTATTAGCAATTTCCCATCATATTATATTAATATGCATCATACTAGTATCCATTTTCACTAATGTGACATGAAAGGCAGTAATTTGATTACTTTTCTGTATGATTACAGGGAGGGAGTCAGGCCTTCTGGACGGGCCGTGCTCCTGCCTCTGGCCCCGGCTCACTGCTTCCCCTGGGGGCCTGGTGCAGCCTTGGGGTACCTCACTGCCCCGGCTGTCACATATACAGCTCGTAACGTTTTGGGGAACCCTGGGTAAAAGCAGCTGTCGGGCGTGGGCAGCTGGAATGCTCGCCGTGCATCCCAGTGTTTTCCTGTACCACTTCCAAAACTACTAACTACCGCTGAAATTAACAGCAGCATTCATATAGTGAAGGTCTCATCGACGGCACGTGCCTCATCCCTGACAGCGTACATCAGTGATACTCTCTCTGCTTATATGTTATGCCTTTTATAATACTTCTTTCTTCTTTTGTGGACAAACCTTCTGCTATCGTGTTCCCTCTGTTGTGGTCTTGAAAGAGGTAAATACAGATGCTTGGAAACCCAGAAGTGGCTGGTGTAACTGCAGGCTTTGAGGACTGTGATGTTATTCTACAGATTTCACTCCAATTCCAAGCTCAAGGGTTTCTTTTCTTGCAGCCTTGAGCAAATACTGTAGTACTAGCGTGTCTGGGCTACAGTTGTAAAGTGGGAATAATACATATATTTTTTCCTGTCATGCTTTGCAAGATTTTTGTAGCAGAGACCTTGTCTTATCATGGCTATTTACTGCCACTAACGCACTCCCGACAGGCCCATGGCATAACCAAACAAGCCAGAGCCCTCTCCATACAAGCAGCCTTCAGAAAAGTTGCTACAAACCCACAAAGCAGCCGCTGCTTCTTCCTCTGACTGAAGAGCTGGCGGCACGGGAAGCGCTCCTGCAGGACCCCTCAGCAGAACAGCCCAAGGGAGGAGATGCACAGCAGCATCGGACAAGGCAAGGCGCGTGCCCTCCCCGAGCAATATCAAACAGGTGAAGAGCTAGCTCATCTGGTAACTCACCCGCTCCGCAGCAGGGACTTCTGCTAAATCATGCAAGCGTTGATAGTCCTGCGATGCTGATATGCTCCCATGCCCAGAAGGATAGTCAAACCTCATCCAGCAGCTCAGTTTACTGTGGAACAATAAACCATGGGAGCGTGCCATAAATCCTGGTAATGCGCTCGAAGGAAGGCAGCCGCACCGAGGTCAGAGCCGGAGCTTCTTGGGAATTTTCAGACAAAAGATTTTTCATCAGAAATTGCTGATTCACTGAAACTGAAGCTTTTCCATAGAGCAAACCAATCTCACGGAAGCCTTCATTAGTGGAGATCTCCCTGGACCCAGGTAGGATTAATGACCAGAACGAGAGAGGCAGAAGCCTCCTCTGAAGCAACCCAACGCCGTGGCTTTCACCCAGACCACGAGGGACCAGTGTCAGCACCGTCCCACACATCACATCAGCCTACGCACACCACGACAGGGCTGTCCCACAGCCCCCTGGCTGCATCAGCCGTACCACCCATAAGAAACTGCATATTCGTTTATTTTGGGAGAGGGATGCTGTGTGCGGGCAGAGGTCTCAGCGAGGATGCAGGAGGGCGGGAGCACTGCGCCTTTTCTCCACGCCTCCTCTGGGGCACCTGGCAGTGCTTGTCCCCACCAGGCATCTCACTGCTGATGCCCAACAGGGGGATGAAGCCCACCCCCAAGCCAAGGCTTGCCCCCTCCGCTTCTCCCTTTGCCACCTGAGGACTCCCTGTCCCTCTGCCCCTCCAGCACCCTTGCTGTCACCAGCTGCCTCCCAGGCACAAAGAATAACTACAGCAAAGACCCCGAAGACCCACGCTGCAGGCACGGCTGTAAATCCTGCTGGCTCCGAGTCCCCAGGGCTGTGGCAGGACAAATATACGAGCCAGGAGAGGCGGCGGGAGAACCAATGCGTTTATCTCCCGTGTTCATCTCAAACTCTACCCAAACCCAAACTCCCACCGGCTCCGGGGCAGGTCGACAAGCTCCCATGTTTCAGAGCGGTCCCACGAGCAGCAGCGCAGGCGAGCACAGGTTCCCTGGAGCGGTGCCACCAGGCTCCGCTTGTGCAACCACACCATCCCCAGCGGGTAGGGAAGGGGGTTAACAGCCTGGCCTCAGGAAATGGCAATGAGTATTTGTAACGGGTCCGGGGATGAAGCCTGGCCCTCCACTGTTTTCTGTGGAGTCTCAGCACAAGTGTTCCCAAAACCAAGCGACCTGGTCCCAAACACCCGCCCAGACAGGAGAGGGCAGCTGGCACATGTCCCGATGGACACATGCCCCCATGCACCACACCTGGCCCAGGGCTATGGCTTCCTTCCTCGGGCTGTGTCTCCTTCTTGTTTGTGGTTACAAAGCAGAAACACCCAAATGCCCCAGGATGTCCCTGCAGCATTTTTGGCACACTCAGGCACAGAAGGTACCATACATCTTGTCAAACAGCCTTCTCACGGAGGATTTGCAGCCTGATTTTCAGGCCAGATTTCAAGCGAGCAGCACTGAACGTAGAGGGGTGCGTGGCCATCCCCCTCCTGCTCTCCCCGATGGACCACGTGCAGCTTTGGGGCTCTGAGAGCTCCCTGAGGTGCCCTGGATAGGAGCTGAAGACCTGTCTCCGAGCCTTGTCTCTTTTCAACACCCTGAGCAGGCTCTGGAGCAACTGCTGTATCACCAGGGCCATCCCGAATTTACACCGAGATACCCAAGTCTGGCCCTCAGCACTGATTCCTTCAAATTCTCATTCGCAACATCTGTGTACCACAAGTATGAAGTTTTTGTTCACCCTGCTCTCCAGGAACGTTTACCTTTCCCCACCAGCCATCGCAGAGGGCTCTGTGTACTCCTCTCTGAGAAATGTATTGTAGGAAAAAATAGGCTTGTTGATGGTAAAAATGACCAGATGAAGCCTGCACATCTGCATGAAGGAGCAGGAAAAAACATGAATGAGGAAAGCAAGCAACAAGTACTTTCACACTGAAACTGAGGGAAATTCCATGGAAATCCCATCTATGATTCTATAATGCAAACACCAACACCACAATACCCAGGTCAGCATCTGGGCGATCTTTGAGAGCTTGCTTGCACCCAGAAACACAACCAAGCAGTAAGCCCTTTTACAGGCACGCAAACAAGCTATTTTGTTTAAAACACGCACTGTCCTTTAGAGAATCCAAGGCCAGAAGTGATAGGTCTGTCTGCTCCCCTTTCCTTGCTCCAGAAGGGAGCCAGGCCCCACGGCTGGCCAGGAGGCAGGGCAGGAGCTGCCGCTGGCTTTGGGTTTGGGCTCCGAGGGCGTTTTTCTGCCCGAGCTGAAGAGCCGAACACAGCGGCAGAGCCAAGAGCCTCTCCCGGCTCCGGCAGCGCTATTGGGTGCCGCTGCAATAAATCTAAATCAGTTATGTAAAATGTAAAATTATCATTTGGAAATCACTCTCTCTGAATAATTCAGTCATTGACTTTCACATCAAACAACCATTCCAGCCACCCACACACACAGTTCAGTCTCCTGCTTAGTTTTAAACTCTCTTTAATTATCGGCATTAACCTATCGCATTGCTATTTCATTCCTATTTCATGCCGGGGGAGGGGTCAGCGGCTTGATAAAGCACAACGACCTGGAGGACTTTGAGCTGTCCTTCTGCTCCTCTTCCACCGCTGCCCGGCAGCTCCGCGGGGCTGCCTTTGTCCCGAGCGAGAGCAAGGACAGAGGCACCGCAGCCCGCACCGAACCCGCTTCAGCACCGGCAGAACCCCAGTTGCAATAGCAGCCCCTGTGCGACGGGACTGCATCTCCCCAAACCGGCCAGATGTTCGGAGAGTCTATCCAGAGCAAAAGTTTATTCTCGCCATTTCTAACCCCGTATTTTCCCTGCACTTTGACAACATGTTTAAGTTAGTTTCACATTTTATTTGTCTACCGAACTCCCTAAGTTAGGGAAATTAGTATTGTGCATGCGGTTTGATTTAATTAGTAATTGGGGAAATAGGTCTGGCATGTTTCATGGAGGCTTGGGGAAATTGTCAATTAGCATTGTGTTAATTGGTGTCTGCTGTCCTTGCTTTTTAGTTTTTAACCCCTTTTACCTTGTTCCCACTTTCAGTATGTAAAATCTGGCTGCTTATTATTCTTTAAGTAAAGGATTAATTGCTTGAATTCCTGCCTGCGCTGGGCGTCCTCTTCCCCCGGCGCGGTGGGACTGGCGCGTGGCTGCGGGGCAGCTTTCTGCTGCTGCCGCAACCAGCCCTGCCGGCACCTATTTCGGAGACCGCGGAAGAGTCGTCCCCCCGTTGCCTGGGACTTTCCCCCATTAAAAGCCCCTGTATGCCGGGGTCTGAACCTCACCTCGCTCTTGGCATAGGAGAACTCCCACTTAGGAGTAATTTAGGCTTTATATTAATCATCAAAAATCCATTTACAAAGTAATAGGAGCTGAAAACAGAAGTGATGCGATCTCCGTGGTGGACACTCGTCCAGCTCCCAGGACCAGCACACGCAGTTAAACAGGGGCTGCTCCAGAGGGACCAGGTCTGAGATCAGAACAAAAATAAGAAAACTGTCGTCGACAAAGGAAAGAAGAGCAAAAACAAGAAAGTCTGCCGCAAAAGAAAAAAAAGAAAAAGCTTTGATGCATATGACATCAGCCAAAAAAAGTGAAGGATATTCACTTTAAAAGCTTATGCTCCATTCTTTAATTTGTCTTACCGTATGCCCAGCTATAAACTAGAGGTTTTCCTCTCTGCCTGGTGGGAATAATTAATTAATAGTTAAAGATTGTTAAGAACTGAGGTTCTGATCCTGCAGGCAGACATACACACACTGAGACCAGGTTAAATTAGCTCAACTGCCCCAAAATCCACATGGCATTTCCCAAGTTGGGACAGAAGGAACATAGACTTAGACCTAAGTGATTTCCATCCACCCGTGCCCCTGCCCACAGCAGGAATTGCTGTTAGCCTTCACAAGAAACCTCTTTGCTTATTGGCCTAAAAACTACCTTAGGCTCTTGTCATGGCCAGGACAACACGGGAGAGACCAAGGCTGAAGATACTCGGTGAGGATGAACATAGGGAAAGGTCCATCCGCACGTGAAGGCTAACCATTGAGCTAAGCCACCTGACAAGGCAAATCAGGAGAGAAGGCAAGATCAGCGGGTGCTCTGCCAAAGCCACCAGGGCAGGGTGGGCACGGGAAGGTGATCCAGTCTTGGAGCAGGTCGTTGGGATCCAGCCCATCACCACGAACACATGCGGCAAAGGACAATCGAGTCCTGTGAGGCGCAGCCAACCAACGACCAGCGGCAGGGCCCCAGCCACAAGCAAGAAGTGGGAAGAAATGGGGCATCTCTCAACCATCAGCAGAAGACTTGGTTATCTCAGCAAGCCCCGCTGTCGGCCAGAGCGATCCACCTGAAGAGCACAACGCGGGGTTGAACTAGTCAGCTGAGCCTTTGAGGGGTAACGCAGCCAGCTCGTGAGAAGGTTACCGGGTTTTTAAATGATATTTGCACAGAATTAGAAACTAATAATTAAAGTAGTGAATCATCCGAAAGGCACTATATTAATACCATCTTCACAATAATTATCTCACCAGAATTTCAGAGGCTGAATTATTTTCTATTGGATTTACAATTAATTTTGTAAAAATAACAAATCTTCCCTAAGAGAGTCTATAGTACTATAATGATAGTACTTGAAAGTGCCATACAGTCATTAACCAGTTGATCTTCACAACGCTACTGTAAGGTGGGGAAGCATCGTTATCTCCATTTGGGGAAGCTTGTAGACAGGGGAGCTGAGCTCTGCTTTCAACCAAAACTGGGCAAACTTGCCACAGTCCCAGCCATCTGACGCGCTGGTGAGTCACCTGCAGTACCCAGGACACACATTTTATCCACCATCTCATTCAAGACTACACATCAGGTCCCTGGCAGAGCAGGAATTAAAGCTCACGTAAAAGTTTTGGTCATCTGTCCTCTCCTACCTTCACGTGCATCTACCCTTCACCATCCATTTCCACTCGGGCACAGCCTGTCAGCCCTGCACGTACCAGGAACCCAGTACACATCCTACATTGCTATGGTTTTGATTCAAGATGAACCCCAGCTTGTTACAGACTGCTCTAAAGAGGACCTTCAAGCGAAAGGGCAGCCTGTCTTCCTATCACCTCTGCATAACTCCCAAAATACAGCATCTGCCTTCAAGCCAGCAGATGGGGCTTTGGCTGTTGTGGGGAATCTCACCAGCCGCTGACACCTACAAAGTCCCACACTCTCCCAAAGTATGACCCCTAAGTTATTCTCAGGTAGTAGCACGGGTTTAAAAAGCAGAGCTGTCGAAGGGGATCATGGATGTGTTCAGATATGTATTAATTAGAATTCCTGCACAGTTTTCTTCTGTTAATTATAGCTTAATTTGATTGCTTAATAGCTCTGGTTTTCGTAATGTTTAGCACCTGTTGTAAATTGCACAAGATAAATCGTCTTCTACCATCTACTCTGTTTACTCCTAAATTTTGCATTTCCCTTTCAGCTCATGGCTTTGGATTTGAGCTGTCTCCTTTTCTTGTCTTTGGCCTTTTCACCAAAGAAATCTTTTTTTTCAATGGGCTATTTAACCGATGAAGTAGGTTTCATTTAAACACTTTCTTAAAAGCTACAGTTTTAAAAATAATAACGGGTAAAGAGGAGCATTCGCACACTGTGAAGTGTGCAAATGCTGACCCATGGTATTATGCAGAATTTCGTTTATGCAATATTCATTCTTTTTGTTGTTTCCTTCTCCCTTTTCAGTGCAAGCAGGGGAGGATGGTTATCCTTCTCTTACAGGATTATTAGACAGAAGTGGAGGCCCTGCGTCATTAATTGATTTCTTCCATACTTTGCACTATGATACAATTTTTCAAGGCTGTGCATAATTGTGTTCCCTGTGCCACCGCTCTATGTTCTGTCCTTGTCATATTGTCATTGAAGGCTGATTCCACCCTCTGTAATTGGAGATGTTCTACTTTTGGACAAAGGTGTGGGGGCAGCTCAGGGGAACAGTGCTGACATTTACTTCATCAATTTATTTTTATTGTTCCTACATTTATTGCAGCTATAACAGCCCTTTAATAGTTATATCTCCTCCCTGTAGGGTATTCTGGTATTTGAAATTTTTTTAACTCATTTGTTCTCATAGATAACAGTAAAGTGCATTTCATGCTAACCTTTAGGTTTCAATCTTCTCTCTTTCTTTGGCTCTGAAGCAGTTGCAGCTTTAAACTTTTACTGCATTGTCAGTCTAAAGGCCACCACCACTGAGTCCATTCTAACACTGGAGTAACCACAAATTAGTGGTCCTGAAAATTTCAGGGAGGCTAGTCCTAAACCAAGAGCGCAGCTATTATCATATTTCAAAATTCGTCGTCCTTTTAATAGAGGGGGAGAAAAATACAGTAAATACTAGCATCGAGTCTCCTTTTACAGTCTTCAGTCAAATAAGGGCCATAATTACACCTCTTTATGACTGATAAAGTAACTGACTCGACCACCTCCACGCTCATGCCCTTCAATACCTGCACGCGCACTGAACGAGGTGAATGCTTACACAAAACCGCGGTTCCGTCCGCGGGTTTCCCTTTGTCCCCGCTACCCCCTTCCTTCACGGATGGGCCTTTTCTCTCTGTAGGGTTTTATCACGCTTGCTGCTTAATCTGCAATTTAACAGCACCACGGAAGATATATGATTTCTAATTACCTCGTGGGTGGGTTTCAGCAGGTAATTTTCACCATTCAGCAATATCCCTCCTCACCCCTAAACTTTCTGATATCAACTCTCTGACAAGTGCTCTCGGTCCTGGGTGAGACCTGACCCTGGGCGCCAGTTCCCCAGCGTGGCATCCTACCACGGCTCCAGCGCCTACAGTGGCCAAGAACGAGCAATGCCACCAGGTCGCCTCCAACACGAGATCTTCAAACACCAGCAGAAAGCCTCTTGCTACGCAGGTTTTGCTCATGAGTTTTGCTCCACTGACGTTGAACAGTTTGGCAGCAACAGAGCAGAAACCTGCAAAAGCCATGACGTTTGTGTTGGCAAGGGACCTTCCTGCACACAGCCGGGCTGAAGCACCCGGTCCAGAAGGACACATGCCCAGAAAGTGCACTTTCCTTCAAAAACAGAAAAAAAATCTCCACTGCCACCATAGGAAAAGCCACTTGTTCATCTTTCGGATTTTTTTTTTTTTTAAAGATTTCTTTTAATGGCAGCCCTTGGCGAAACCACTTCTCACCTCACCTCCCTTGCTCCACCCTCTTTTGCTACACTGAGATGCTCTTTTTCCTCAAAGCCTTTCCTCTTAAAGACACTGCCAAGAAACGGCTTAATTAAAGTCAATGGAGACATTTGGAGCGAGAACAAATTAGGCCAGGGATATAAACCAGAAATGAGATAATAAAGGATAAGAAATGAGGACTTAAACTGGTGGTAAAACCCATGTTTTTAATGGAGTTGCATGACTTTCTCTCTACCAAACGTACCCAAAGTTACCTTTAAGCAGCTATTTTATGCGCTTTGTGGAGCATCTACTCATACCTGCTGACTTACTTGCAGTTATTTGGATATTTTACTGGTTGATTTTCTGAACTCCAGGGTAGACGGTTAGTCCACAGCTAGCCCACTGCTCCCCCAGAGCATTCACACCAGCTTCTGCAGCATTAGCAGTGCTAAAGCTGAAAGCACACCCAGATCTGCCATCCAGCGAGGGGGTCTGGTCCTGCTGGTGACCGGCTATCCCCTCCCCAGCAATACCAGCACGTGGGCCCATAGAGGTAGCTGGTGCCTCTGGGGCTAAGTGGTAACTGCTGGTTTCTGAGGACTTTACAGGAATCTCAGCAAATTGCTGGCTCAGAAAATTCAAGCAGGCATGCCTGGTCAAAACTCTGCTGTTTTGGTTACACCCACTTAAGTCAGGAGTCATTCCACTGAACTCAATGACTTTATTGCACCACTGCAAAATTGGTGGGAATAAATTAAAAAAAATTAAAAAGAGGGTCTTCGGCTTTTATTGCCTCCCTGACATGGACAAACACTCACACAACGAGGCTCACCAGAGTCAGTATCATTAATTACACTGGTCAATGTTCAAATCCCAGAATAATGTAAGAACACAACTCAGACTTCCAGAGCTAATTTTCCAAAGAAGTTTTAGCCTTATCTCCAGCTTTGTCCACCCTCACCTTGCATACACCAAGTTGGGTTCATGCACCCAAACAAGAAGTGCTGAAGCTCACAGCAGTAGCATCTCACTGAAGGTGAGGGCACGGTATCACTTCTGCAAGTCTTAATAACATGCCCCAGGCGCAATCAATGTCTTCGGGAGATTAGAAATGTTCCTTTTAGCAGATCAAATATACTCATGTAGAAGTATTCAGAAATAAGTATTCTAGCCTTCAGCCCCATCGTCCTCCTGTATTTAGAGTTTGACAAGAGCCTTCAGACATGCATGAAGGTTGCAATCTACAGCTTCCCCATCCCAAATGCCAGGAAAATGGTGTGGTTCGGGCTGTGAAGCCATGCTCTCGTAGATGAGCCAGCACTTGCATACACTGCAGGAAAAGCTTCATGATCTGGCTTTCTCTCACCACAAATAAAAATAATCTGGACTGGTAGGAACAAGTGCAATTTAAATCACCATTTCCCAGTGTTATTGGTGGAAGCAATATCTGAGTATTTACTTCTCTCCAACCTCAGTGACTTGTTTACAAAATTAGCAAAGGGAGTGGGGGTAGAGGGATGAAGTACATCATAAATGAGGAGAGGCGTGCTTATAATTTTCAGATTCTACCTCATCTGAAAACTTCCAGGAACTAATAAAAAATAGGTTTAGTATTTTTCATGTGAAAAGGGAAGATTTTCCACACATTTCTGAGAAAGAAAAAAATCATCTACATTAAATTGCTGTTATTGCAAAAAAATCCCTGAAGTTTGTATTTTCAATGAAGTCAAAGCAAGTTTTCAAATATTCACAGTGAGAATTAGTGTGCATTGTGTTTTATCAATGATGTGTTTCCACGTGATGTCTCACCCAAACCAGGGGCTGTTTCGGGGTCTTCCAGCTGTTGACCAAAGAAGGTGATGTGCACATACATGCACATACATGCAGCATGCCACATACGCGCTGTTCCCTCAACAAAACCATGCATAGCAACCCCCTCATTCAGAAATTTAAGCCAAAACCTCATTGTCCAGCCTCTGGGGAGCAGCGCTGACCCAAGGATTGACTCTAATCCAAGCGATTAAGGCAGTGAACAAACTCTCCTGCTGCTTGTAAAAGCTCTCCCCAAAAGAAGCTGCATTCATTGTAAAGCTAACAACAATGCAGGGTATCTTCAAAGACCGACAAGCAGTCACACACGAAGGAAAAATAATTGTGCAAGGGTATGTGCCTGGGGCTCCCACCCCAGCGGGACCACATGGCCCCACTCTGGGCAAAGCTGATGGTGGTTTCTTAATTAATCCTTGATCTCATTTGGACATGTCCTGCCACGGCTTCTGCACTGCCACTTGCAATTCCTCTAACCAGTCATTCACAAAAATATTTGGGGGAATATCAGCCAAGGCAGACAATTGTAACATATAGCATCCCACCATACCTTTAACCCATAATGGGAATACCACCACAAAAATCACACTCGCCTGGTCTCTGTTGGCCCACACTTTTACACCTGACTGCTAGATGCAGCTACACATGCATTGGGAGCTGAGATGTCACGGAGCGGGGCTGCAGGGCTGCAATTCACACCCCAGGTTGACTGAGGCAAGGGGAAAGCCAAGCCTGGGAGCCATTCCCTATTTGCAAGTCCTGCAGTGCCAGAGCATGGATTATTCCCAGCTCTGAGCAGACCACTCCAGTTGAAATGGAAAATCAACATGCAAAAGCAGAGATAGGGGCTTTTTCGCATTAATTTCTGGTTTTGCAACACTTCAGGACCATCACACACAGAGGGTCAAAGACGAGAGTGCCCAAGCTTCAGGCTCTGCTTCAGCCGGAGCCTGAAGTCTAACAGGAGCATTTCCCAAAGGGGAGATTCTCCCCTCCCTCCAGGACAGATAGCTAACACTACAGTCCTAGGTGCCTAGCGAGCTGTGTATGTACAACAGTAACTTTAAGCAGCTGGATGGACTCATTTAAGTTCTTGCCATACAGAAGAACGAGCATCCAGCTTTGCAAGCATGATGCATTCCCATCGCTGTAGGTTTACCTACTGTTTCCTCTACTGACAACCACACCCACAAACAAAGCCAGATATACCAACGAAAGAGTGACAGATTGGCTTAAACCTCAGGAATAAAAAGTCTTATCTTGGGAGCTCTCTCTGGGGTTTGCTGTTTTTTGAAACGCTTACAGTTCCCGTTTCTGAGCTGTATTCCACGGCCAGCAGAGCCAGTGTAGCTACAACCAGAAGACCCTACTGCAAGAAAAAGGAAGAAGCGACCGCCGCAACGCCGACCAGAAGTGAAAGAGCCTCAAACCGCCAGAGCTGCTACCTGCGCCAATTCGCATCGTATTTCTCTTTAACGTCCCTGATCGCTGAGACAGGTAACAAAACTCAGACAGCTGAAGAAGAAAGTGAAAGCAAAGGCAATGGGTCAAATCGGAGTCTGTAATAAAGGAAAACTGCAATTATAACAACATTGAATTTGCCACAGTATCCTACATTAAAGGTTATGCCATAGTTCCCATCAGGATCCTCCCAGTATTTTTGTTCCAATGGATTTCAAATTAAACCACAAAAAAATTGCTGCTGCTCCATGTTTGCCCTCTGCTCACAGGTAAGACTGCTTTCATGCTTCTAAAACTGACACCATTTTTAAGCTTTTGTTAATTTATTTATAAGAGACCTGAAAACCAACAACAGAAGTTGAAGCAAGGCGTTTGCATCAGGTTGCACAAATGCTGATCAGCTTTTCTAAAATGAAATTTTCCAAACTGGTAGATTTTAAAGCCAAATCCCAAAGCAGTATGAACCCATCTGTACCTGGGGATGGGATTGGGAGTGTCCATAAAAACCCCAAAGATGCCTTATTCAGACTTCTCTGCTTGCAAGCACTGTTTTGTGATTTAGGTAAACCCATTTTGGACACTGATTTCAGACACTTTGATGTTTGACCCCAAACTTCGCTCCTTACAGGGCAGTCCTCCTGCCCTCCAAAAATGAATTTCTACTTAGAGGTCTCCACTGGGACGCACAAGGTACTTCTGAGTTCTCATCTCCCCTCCTCCGTCTTTTTTCCCCCCTTTCTCCCAATAAGAAATTTTCCCCGAGGACAAATTTCCCCACAGTGTAACTTTTACCCATGTCAGTTACACCAGAGAAGAATTTAGCCTTTTGGTTAAAATCAATCACACGCTTTTCTGCAGTTTGGGACGTTTCTGTTTAAGTCTTTTCTTACCTCCCGTTTCCCTATTTTGAGGGTTAGCACTGGTTGTTTTTGACTTTGCAGACTTTGTTCCCCACCTCGTCTTTTTAGCTTAGTTTCCTGTTTACCGCAAATGGTACTTTATTTCAGTTTTGCTGACAAACGTGAAATCCTGATAGTTCACCTTTAAAAGTGACCACCACAAAGGTCACTGTCCTCCTGTGCAGCAGCATTGTGAAGCTTAATGCTTGTGCAGTGCTTTGAAGACAACCTGCCCCATATAATTACTTAATCACTTTTATTTAAATCTTGTAGATGTGATTGTTCAGAACGGCGTTAAGTGACGTTTCAGCACGTGCTTTCACAGCACCACGAGGCCCGGCCACCAGAGAAGATGCTGTGGATCAGCACACTAGCCCCTGGTCCTGCAGGTTGGTTCCCTATCCCTTTCAACACGCTCCTTCAGGATTCACTTTCTTGGAGGACCAAACCTCCAGGGCAAAACTTTCAGAGGTCCCTCAAGCATGGACAATACCCCTGGGAGAACCAAGCTCATAGGCAAAATGGGAGTTCAGAGTTATCCTCAACGGTGACAACCTGCCCAGTTCCCTCGGGGAACCGGTGGCAGCACAGATTCAGAGCATGCACCTTTTAGGAATGTCTTAGAGTTGTCTTTCCCTTTTGCTACACATTCCTTTGTGCTTTTTTTTTTTGTGTGTGTAAATCTATAATTTATTTAAAATGTCACTTGATAGGGCCTTTGCTATGCCTAACTGGAACTTCTTCTAAAGTACTTCTCAGTAGGCTCTGTATAACTCCCCTTTGATTACCATGTGATTAGTTTGTTCAGCTGATGGCCTTTCTTCTCCAAGGTACTCATTGTATCTCCTGCCTCCTATGCAGTTCTTAAGAATTTAAATGAGCCATTTTATTTCTTCCTACAAGTGAAGATCGACAAACCCAGCCCCACCCTTCTGCTTTCACTTTTAGTGTGCCTAATAAAAAGTAGTGCGAGGGTTGGGTGGGTTTTGTTTTTGTTTTTTTTTCCAGGGGTCGTGGCTAACAGAGAATTTAATGTTGCTTCTGACATTGTTTGTTGTGCCTCCCACAAGACTACGTGCTTCTGAGGATTGAAAGACAGTGGCATAAATGTCAGGGAAATGCCTCTGCTATGTCAGGTCTAATTAGACATCCGTACTTGTGGGACAAACACCTCCACAATAAAAATTCAAAGCTCAGTCTCACTTAGTGCATGCTCACAGAAACTTGCGAGGAGTAGGCATCATAAACAGCACACAGACCTATCCAGATAAAGCTATCTTATGGTTTATCTTAGACACCATGCCAAGTCTGATGCAATGCCTTCCAGCCTTTTAGTTCAGCCACCCACAATACACACTTCCATCCCCACTTCTGCCTCAAGAGGCTTCCAACACATGAAATTCAGGCACCTTGCTAAGCTGTGCTTTAGCAACTTGTTTTCCAGAAATACAGAAATTCCTTGACCTGAAGCTTAAGTCACCAAACTAAAAACCAATGAATGTGGCTAGTTGGTTGCGCCCAGGGTCCCCAGGTCTTGAGGCTCCTGTCCTGCCATGCTGTGCAGACCCGACCCACCAGCTGCTCACCTAACACCCTTCCCTACAAACGATGCTCCTACAAAGGGGGACCTTGAGGCTCACTTTTGGGTGCACCTCCGCTGCCTTTTCTTCTCCAGGCATGCTTTCCCCTCAGCATGGAGGTTTTCCTCCTCATTGCAGGAGGAGGTGGACACAGGCAGCCCAAGAGTTACTTCTGTCTCAAACCTCTAGTGCTACTGTAGGTTTGCCAGGCTCATCCTAGGTCCTCTGGAGTTTACAGCACCACTTGACTGACACATCGGACACCAATGGCAATTTCAATGGATTGTAGGTAGAGCAACTGCTTAAAATCCCACTTGGGTCTGAACCCAGCAGGCTCACCTTGCCCAAACACTGCAGCCAGCCCTGCTGCTAGGGCGGCTCTAGGGCAGCCCTGGAGTACACCCCTGGACAACTCAGTCCTCGCAAGAGTGCTCCCACACGGTTTCCTCTGCAGCGTGGGCTTTGCTGGGCACCTCCTGCTGAGATTTAACTGCCCTGGCCCCCTCTACTCAAACATCTGAAATTCTTTTTAAAGGACAAAAAGAGCAAGAAGCATGCATACACATGCTTGTGTGTGTATATGCGTGTGTAGAAGAAATAGGGTTTTGAGTTGAAAAAGAAAATAAATGAACTCAGGGGAAAAAAAAAAAAAGTCTCATCTTGTCCAAGTTTTAACTTCCCCTCCTTTGTCCACCCAAATCTGAGAGAGCAGCTCCCTCTGTGGGTTTTCCTTCTTGGCTGTTTGTTTGCTCACTGAGGGTGTATCTAGGGAAGCGCAGAGGGTACCCGGCTCGTGCCAGGGATCGCCCCTCAGGGCTTCCTCGCAAGGCAGAGAGGAAGCTGAAGAGCACCACCACCCACCATCCAAAAGTCAAAAAGGTTCGTGCTCCCCCACCCCTCAGTTGAGAATAAAATCCACAAACCCTCTATGCTTTCTGCACCCTTAGTTGTCCAGGTAGTTCATTCAGCAACACCCAAATGGTAACGTGAGCGAGAGACTGAGCTACCCATGTGAAGAAGGCTCCATGTTGTTAACAAGGGGCACTGCAGACTTAAACGGTAGCTGGACAAATTGAAACAAGTGCTGAAGTGAACTTCAATACAGCAGCAGAACCACCGTGCTTTCTGCTGCACGTGTATGTTTGTATGTGAACGTGGCTCTCGCCTGGAAGAGATCACAGTTTAGTGAAAGAACTTGTCACCCAGATGATTACATGGAGAAAATTAGCAGCAGTGCAGTACCCTTCTACTGTGCCATGAAGAGCAGAGGAATAAAAGTCAAGCATATACATGAAATAAATGCAACTGTCATAAAAACCCTGGATCAGTAAAAATCCTTTCCTGACCTTCAGGCCAAATTAAAATGGTCATCAAACCCCACAGTCCCTTACGTAGAAGAATGGCTTCTGAGGACATGGGATAGGGAGGCAGGCATGACTGCCCTCAGAGCCAGCAGCAGGTCTAAACGCCAGGTGCCACCTCCTCCAGTGAGGAAAGTGGAAATCTGGAGCCCCAGTCATGCAATCGGTAAAGACGGCGTGCATATGAAAGATCCCTTGTTCTGTTTCATAAGAGATTTGGTCTTAATCCTGGCATCCTGGCTGGGTTCCAGAGTAATTGCGTGCCACCCACACAAGATGTCCTGCGCCGTTTTGCCTGAATGTGCCATTCTTTGCTTCCTGGCCAAAAGAATGAGTCTTGCACGATACACCTGAATTCCCAAATCCGCTTCCTTTGCCCTACTGCTGCAGGGGAGCTTGTGTCCAAATGTGGGCTTTCCAACCAGGCTCCATCTCCCCACCAGAGCCAGGGCCCCAGGGCTCGCAGCTCAGCTCGCCCCCAGGCCTGCATGGCACTGCTCTTACACGCTGTTGGACCATCCCTGCTTCGCAGCTGCATTCCTGCAGCAGGCAAAGGCTTTGCCATTCCTAGGTTGAGAAAGATACTTCGGGATCCCTGGATAGGCATAACAAGGTCAAGGGCCAGGATCACTTCTGTGCTTTGAAATTTTTATCCAAAAACCGGTTCTCCTTCCTGCTCCACTTACTTTGGATTACCAGACTCCAGACACCCAAATCCCACAAGGGGCTGAACATTTCCAGGCACAGGCAGCTTTTCCCCTCCCTACTTTTGGTTGAGAGCACAGACTCTCGCATGTTATTCTAAACTACATGCCATGAAGTGTGCGTGTGTCAAGGGAGGGGCTGGTATTATATTCCCAGCCTAATGCAGGAGGATATACATCCATAGCTCCCCAACGACTGAGACAAGCACATACCCTGGGGGAGTTTGCAATGGATATGAGCAATATTGAGACAAAGAGGTGCATTTGTGGGAGGGTGCCTCACACCGAGGAGAGCTGTCAAAAATGGATATGAGTGCTAAAATGGCAACCTTATTCCCCTAGATATTTTCTAACGTCAGTGGGGGGGGAGAAATCTATTTTTGCAGTCCAAGCCATGCATTGCCCCAAGCCGGGCAGGAGGGCAGGTGCCCTCTTAGCCCACCCAAAACAGAGGGCTTTTAATCTTGCTCATTTTGAGTGGGTGAGACCAGTTCCAGATGAGCTCCCAGTTTTTACAGAACTAAAATGTTTGCAAAAATATCTTTAATGAACTGAAAATGTTAATTTGAAAGTCTGCTCTGTGGAAAGAGTGAGGCTCGCAGAGGGAAGGAAATGACACACGGTTTGTTGACTGGCAGGAGGCTGGTTTCAATCCTGCCTCAGCCAGGCACAGAGAAACAGAGATGAGGCCTCAGAGCCGGACAGAAACCCTGAGCCAGGCAAGGCCTCCCAGAGCAAGCTTTGTCACCGATCACAAGAAGCCACCCCATCTTTCTCAAAACTCTTACTTCCAGGCTGAGATAAACCTCCTTCCCCAAACAAAACCGGTCCCTCCTGCCAATGTGAACGCTTTCAGCTCAAAGAGGTGCTCAGCAGGGGCTGAGCACATCACCGCGGCCACCAGGTGGTCTTTGCCGTGGAGGTCAGCGGCAGCCAGGTGTTGCGCAGCCGGATCAAGGACCGGGATGATCCCTGAACCAAAGGCATGCAGCTGCAGGACTTGCTCTCTGTACCCAAACTTTTACTTCTTTCTGCAGCTCTGACCGAGCACACAGGAGCTTTCCATCCCCCGGCCCACTGAGAGAAGAAGGAGGGGAAAAAAAAAAAAAAAAAGGCGATTTTTCTAACTGAAGGAAAATCCATGCCAAGTCCTACAAGCAGGCTTGGCCAGGCGCCAGGAAATGTGTAAATTTTCGTGAGCTTGGGCTATTTTGCCAGAAGTCTGCAATGTGTCTGGACACGACTGGTTCCCCTTTGTCAGCCCCGGCCTGACCAACCAGGAAGTTTGAGAGAGAGAAAAAAAGAGACAGACAGATAGGTTTTTTTCCTGGTAACACAATGACTCTCCTGTGATACCTTTTATTTCTGTACCAGCAACCACACTGGTCCCACACTTCAGGGCAAGAGGGGAGGGGTATAAGAGCCCTTTAATTCTTCAAAAACCAATTTTTTGTTGCCATGTTTGCTGATAACCTCACCACTGCTCTCTCAGCTGCACAGTGGTTATTAGCACAGCTTGTTTCTATAAATACCAGCATTAACTCCTTGTATTCCCCGAGGACCGAGTTAGAAAGAAAAGGGGCATTTGTATAACTCTTACTTTTTCTTCTTCTTTAAAAAAAAAAAAAAAAGAAAGAAAGAAAGAAACAGCCCAAGTTTCGTGTAACATGTCATTAATTGATTTACCCAGATGTCTAAGCGAAGGGCTGGAAACACATACCTCTGCAAAGCATCAAACCCCGGCCCAGCCAGCAAGCCCTTCCCTCCTGCCTTTGGGCTGGGTGGTGGCGATTGCATTTATTTAAATTTCAAGCACTTCACACAACTGCAATATACAGTCCTTGGTAGCTAACTGTTTAGCAAAATCCCAGTTTTCCTTCCTGCAGGTAACCGTAAACTGAACCGGAAAGGCAAAACCTCCTCTCGGTCACACTTAACCAGGTGGGGCAAGAAGCAGAGCCAGCAATGAAGCGTGCGTACAACTGGTTTGAAAACACGGCTTCATTCCCAAACATCGCTCAGCAGGGTTCAGCTCTTCCAAGCATCCTTAGGAAACAGAACAAGGGATCACTGGGCTAGAAGACAGGAGACAGGGGGCATAGGGAGCAAGAAGAGGGCATCTGCCACCACCCAGGAACAGCTCGGATGTGGGGAAACAGCTCGCTGCCTCCACTCTGCTCCACCGTCCCCCTCGTCTCACCAGCACAGGCCCCTTTCAGCACCAGTAACCTTCACGTCCATCTCACAGCTGGAGGACACACCTGCAGAGGCGGTCAAGTGTGGACAGAGGAAGTTTAAGAGCGAAAATGCTGCTGTTTCTCACCCTGCACTCTTTAAAACGGCAGAAACCATCGCCCTGGTGAGACCACCAACTACAAAGGCCATGCCACCCAAGCAGAAAGCGTGAGAAGCTCTGATCGGTGCACAGATCCCACCTCTAGCCTGGTGGTACCAGGTCTAAGCCAGAGGGTTCCAGCCTTGGTGCCCATGACTAACACTACAAGGATGAAGAAAGCTCCTGTTCCTGGCAGCTCACGCTCAGCCCAGCCCTACGCCAAAGCAGCACTGAACTCAAACTCTTCCAAATACTCCCAGAAGAAAAATCCTCTTAAAATAAGTGCTCAAAAATATCCTAGATGTTTAGTTCCAATGATTTAAATATCCACCTAGTTTCCCCAGCAATGGAGGACTTGATCTAGATCAAACAGGAAAGAAAAGCAGACTCAGGAAAGACACTCACTGTGTAGCCCACGTTTAACTTCAAGTAAATTGATATCCATATATATATATATATATATATTTATTACATATATATAGGAGGCTTTCCAGATATGTAAGTGAGCCAAGAAGCATGTTCAAGACGGGCCAAAGGTTGCAGAAAAAGATGTCTGGGTGAATAGATTAAAAGAAAACAATGATACTAGTACAGACTGTTTTGAAATCTTTAAAAAAATGTGGCTCCCAAGAGCGAGGCAATGCATTCAAGGGATCTGAGTGGTACTGTTGGCATCACATGAGAAACCCAAATATTCACAGGGATGAGATGCCCTTGAGCAAGTTCTCACGTGAAAAGGGTACAAATTGCTTATTTTTCCAGAAGTATGCTTGTCATCTCTTTCCACCAGCCCTCCTTTAACGCATACATTCTGTCTAGTCAAAGAAGTTAAGCCTCCATACCCTTTAAAACCATCTTTCCCTTACACGTCTGTTCCACCTCAGTTCAGGCAGTCAGACCACAGAGACCTTCTCAGCATCAGAGACTTTTTCCAACTCCTGCAAACCTCTATTGCCAGCAAACTGTGTTTGTTCCACTTACCCAAATATTGCTTCATTTACTACAGCTGGAAAGAAGCAAGATTACCCCAAATCATCCTGGCTAAGAGTCTGCAATGCAACAGATGCAGAAAACCTGGGAACAGCAGCTTTCCAGTCACAGCACACACACACACCGATGGGCTATAACTATTCCATTTCATGGCACCAATCCATTCATTTCCCCTTGATCCAGGGCACTGCCAGGCTTTACTATTAGGTGACAGATGCTGCTCTTTAATGGCTGAGTAAAGCCTCAGGTATACACAAAGGCTTAGTTTTAAACAAGAATTAAAGTGTTTGTGCATATGCTTCCGCAGGAGAGACTTGAGGGATTTGCTGATGTACTTGGATGCACAGCTCAAACAATGCTGTCAGTTTTAGGAAGTACAAAGGAGGCTGGACCAGGAAATCAAAGGAAGCTTGTAAAAATATAATTTCTGAAGCAACATCTCTTAACATAACCTAGCAGGCACTCAAATCGCTCATCTCTTAGGGAAAAAAGAACTTGGAAATGGCTGCATACAACAGCACGTAATCAAATTGATGGTGTGTCCCAACCGACAACCACGAAGCACCAAAATGCCTTTCAGCCAACACGTCCTGCCTTATACGGCTGCAGGAAGCATCTTGGTCTTTGCTGCTGTCCCAGCGAAGGGAGGCAATCTCTCAGGTCACCGACACAGAGCGCTCCAAGATTTCCAGGTCAAAGCCAGCAGTTCATACTTCATCCAGGCATCAATCAGTCAAGCAATATTATGTGAGGAAGCATATAGAGGTGGTCAAGATTTCACATCAAAACCACTCACATTTTTCCACCAGAAGGTTTATTTCTTCATTTTTTTTATACTGAATAGATTTTCCTTTTTTAAAGGTTTTTCCTTTTCAAAGCACCAAGTCTTTGTTTTCCCTGGAAGGCCTTGGTTTTCATTAACAAAGAAACAAGCACTTAAAAGCAGAAAAGACCCTGCCACCACAAGCTAAACCATATCAGTCGGAGAACTGGGTCTTCCAGGGGGTGTCACTAGATTTGTCCTTCAGCTGAATCAGCCTCTGCATTTTCCTTTACACAACTGAATTTTCTGACCAGTGCTAGCCTCCCTCCATATCTCATCAAGTCCCATCAAGAGCAACTCCTGTTATTCACACAGTGGCTCAGTAAAACCAGAAGAACTCTGGTGTATCAGAGAGGAGACAGAAGGGAAGGTTGGTGTTATCAAAAAAAAAAATTAAAACTTTTCAGACTTCACTTTCAGATTTTATTTTAGCCCCCAAAAATAAAGCCAACGATTTCCATGTAAAATTTTTAACCATTTCTTCCCTCACTTTTGCAAACATTTTCACTACAGGAGGGGGAAATTTATCCCAACTCTAGCAAGGCACTCTCTGCCCGCAGCCAGCCTTTCTGGTTGCTTCCTTAGACTGGTTTGAATCAAAGCTACCATTCATCCACAACCCACTCCTGCACGAGACCTGGGCACACTGATCCACCATATACTCGTAGGAAAAGGACATAAAAATAAAGCAGATGCTATTAGCATTCAGAGCACACATCCACTTGCTAACCCCCCTTTCATAGCCTTGTGTATGCCTTGAATCAGAGGGCTAACAAGACAGAATGCAATGAATAAACTCGGTATGAATAAAGTATGAATTCTCTGTATGAATAAAGTCTTGGAGTAAGTGTTCAAAAACCCAGTGCCACCCTGAAGACTCCCAATACAGAGAGGAATAAAGGCGGAACAAGAGTGGCCCAGCGGTGCATCAGCCACAGCGCGCAGTCCGTCCTGCCCAAGCCGATGAGCTGAGATTGCCCTGCCCGGCTCAGACACGCAGTTAGGCTGAGGGAGAAGGCTGCCCCGATGCTCTCCATCCTCAAACAACACCCTGAGCTGGTGCAGCCACCAGCTGGGAGCTGCTCAGCACGGACAGGTGAACATCCAGCCCCGGGATCCTGCACTGAGCAAGTGCTTTAAATGTGCCACTAAGTGAGAACCTGGAAATAGAGATGGCGAGGCCACCTGAACGATTCCCTCCCAGCCTTCTGCTTCATCTGACCCATAATTCAGAGCGATTGCGTGCAACACACTCCATAGCACCTACATTTCTTGCCACAAATATTGTGTTTAAGATGGGGAGAACTTTCACTGTGCCACACTCACCTCCAGATTCACCAACAGATGCAAGACTCGCAGGCACAGGGGAAGTCATGAGAGGAGCACAAGAGCAGCAGGATGAGAGGGAGCCTTCCTTTTGCAGCCAGTACTGCCTGCTCCGCAGACAAACACAAGGAAAGGACTGCAGGCCAGCTCGTCTCGGAGTCATGCTAAAATGGAAATCCAGCACACCCTCCTCCAAGGCCTCTTGGGGAAGGGGCATCAGAAACAGGGACCCCGGGCATCAGAAACAGCGACCCCCTTTGTGAAAGCCTGCTAGCCAGCTCAATAAATGAACCCTGCTCGTGTGACTGTAGCAGTACTTCTTTACTAATGTCCACAGACAACAATTAAATATTCTCATAGTAGAAAAAAACACAAGCCGTGTTGATGGTTAACTGGCCTCCCATCTCCAGCTCACCTACTAAAACCTTAATAATAGGCCTGACCTACATGAAATATTCAAATTCTGTGCATCTCAATAATTCTTCATATGACATATCTAAATCCCTTTGTGGTTCTCCACAAGCCATTATACTCTGTATCACTATTTGTAAACTCCTTCCACTTCAGTACTATAGCAAACAGCCTTCCCCCACACATTTAAACAGTATTATTTACAATTACTGAAAATAAATATGAAATGCCCCGTGCCTTTGGCTCTGTTAGCGTTCTCCTTGACTCTGACCTTCTCCCAAGGCCAGAAATTCTGGAGCCATCCTTGACACTCAAGCTTTCTTTCCCTCTCCTGCCTCCCATGTCCATAAATCTGCCTGTCACCACCTCCAGATCACTGACAAAGCCCATCCTTACCTTGACCCTGCCTCTGCTGAAATCTCTATCCAGACCATAATTACTTCCTATCTCGACTATAGTAAATTCTTTTCCCCTTTTTCATTTTTATGGTCTAAAACAAACTCTTTAAAGTTTAAGTAATCCAGGTTCCTGCAGCCACACTGCTCCTCTCCCCCTCCCTTCTTCCCCCTCTCTCCTTCCCGAAGCAAGGGATCGCAGGAGATGGAGAGAATATGGCAACACCACCCCTGCCACCCTCCCTCTCTGGTAGTTTCCAGATCCAGTTTGCACCCCACAGACCCAACACTGGGCTGTTGGGTCCACAGATATGTCCTCCTGTGCTTCCTCTTATTAAATGTACCTATTTATTACAACGCCCAAAGCCTGGTGTCAAAGCCCAGACTGAGCAAGGATGCCCATCGGCAACCTGCCCTCTGCAGCCAAGCGGCAAGCAACAGCTCCACGGGTACAAGGCAAACCATGCCCAAAGAGCATCTGAGGATCAACAGGCACGGTGTGAAAGCACGCAAGATGCACATGCACAGAAACCAAGAGCAAAACAAATTTCAGATCAGAGGATCTCCAGGAGAAACGTGAAAGGAGCCCAAGCGGTGATTTTGCAGGTCAGCTCAATGAGGACATTGAATGAGGACAGAAGTTTGGACAGCCCCAGTGACATCCGGGCTCTCTTGTCGGGGGCTTGGGGACTGTCACATTCAGCACTGCTTCGCCAGGGCAAGATCTGCTCCCCATCTTTTGCGGAACATAAAAATGAATAATTGCTCGCAGAGGAATTGATCCAGCCCCCCTTTTATGAAAAATGCAAGGATTTCCATATCTTTGGGAGGGGCCACCTGGAGAAGTTTAAATTTAGAGGACCTGAGGTAATTGCATTTCTCTGTCTTTTTCTGGCATTTTTAGATGCTGATTAATGTAGAGTCCTGGCTGCCTGGACAGCCTGGGGAAAATCAATAACGTTAACCCTTTGCAAACGTTTACATTTATGTAAACAATGATGTGGCACATATGGCATATTGGTTTTTCTCCCTCTTCCTTGCTCCAGCAGGGAAGTTGGCGGTGGCTGCCGGGTGCCACCTCCTCACCAGATAGGAGCTGCTCCTCCTGCATCACCGAAACCACACAGGGCAGGGGGACCCCCACACGCTCCCTTTTCCCATGGCCATCCTGCTGGCCTGCAAGGGTTAAAGGCAGGAAAAAAAAAAGTTAAAATAAAAACCCAGACCGGCATGCCGCTTTCGGCAGTGCCACGAGTGACGGCAGTGCCACAAGCGCTGGTGGCACAAAGAGGTGCAGTTTGTCCTGCCGCAGCATCTTTCACTCCAGCAGACTCGGCTGCACAGACAAATTGATTTGCAAAGGTTGAGGCTGGCAGCTCAGCCTGCTTTGCATACCGAACGCTCCCCGGCGACACAATAAAAAGTAGCCTGGCAAACAGAGGCACGCAGCGGGAACTGGCCGGTTCAAAGTCCAAAGCCCACACCCCCTCACCCCAGTCTGGTTTGAAAGGTCACTGTGTGTCTGGGAAAATAGTCTCAGGATACGATCCTTTATTAAAGGTCACTATTTTTCAACGGCACTTAACACACACTTGCACACAAATTGAGGCTGAAAAAAAAAAACCTGGGGGCTGCCTCGCATTGTACATTGTGCTCGCAAGATTTATGTCTTGTGGTCACCAGCAGTAAACACACACTGCTTCAGTATTAAAGTTCACATTAATCCACAGATTTTTTCCCCCCCTCTCCTCTTTAAATCAGCCTCGGTCTTTGCAAGGCAAACAGTGGCAAGCCAGGACTTTAACTAATCTCTTTTGTTTCTCCCTTGCTGCTATAGTGTTACCTTCCCATGTTTTCATATATTTTTGTTTTGGTGATGGCTTCCGTCTTTATGTGCTGCCCAGAGTTTCTGGTCTTTCACACCCTGCCAATGCGGGCTTTTTGTTTTAATCCCAGCATCTCAACAGCTCATCTCTATACAATACACCAAATGTACGGTACTCTGTGTTGTAGTACAGATATGGAAAGATATTGTTTAACAGGAAGAAAAATACTGAGTCTCACAATCACGCGTTACAGACAATGAGAAGTACAGTGATTAAAAACAGAAAGTAGAAAGCTTTTTTTTTGGTCAGACATCTATTTTATCTTATCCTTATGCAAATGTTGTTAAAGGCAAAATAGTAATTCCTGTTTCTTCCCCCACAATGATAAATATTTTCCTCCTCACTCACAGAACCTTATAAAATCCTGTGCTGAATTAATAGGAAAGCCAGTTTCAGTGAAGACACTAAGAGTTTCTAAATCAATTTGCACAAGAATTGCGAAAAACAGTGAATTTCAAATAGGATGCGAAGCATACAATGTTTTGGATTTCCATTTTGCTACATAATAACACCGTTTTATAAAGCTTTGCCAACAGTGTATTTCCAAGCCATCAAAAGCACATTAATTTTTTTCTGATTAAAACAGCTGTGAAAATATACATGTGTAACTGTGAAAATTTCCAGGCTTATTGTAATACCCTAAACAAAACAAAGATGAAAGGTGTTTTTTTTTAAATATGGACTTGCAAAAAGTAAAATATTTAATACCACAAGAACTAATTCTGCGTGTGTTTCTCTAATATTTTGCCACAAATACTTTAATCCGTTTGTCCATTCATTCCACACCTCGTCAGGATGCGACTTGTTAAGGGTGAGCTCCTTTGTAATGTCTCGGGCACCTCTTGGCGGTTATTGATTCGGCTCTCGTTAGAGCCGCCTTACCACAAACACGGAGGAGAGGAGCAGCTCCTGCGCACGGCCTGGAAAAGCACCGGGCAGGGGAAACGAGAGCACAAGGTAGAAGTGAAACTGCTCGAAACCAGGGAGCCTGTGGGCTGTTTTGAGAACAGCGCTTCTCAAAGGTCATTGAGCATGCTGGGTTCGGGCAGCTCTCCGAGCCCTTTGTCAGAGGATAGGATTTTATAGATTTTTAAATATATATAATATATATTAATNNAATATATATTAATATAATAATTTTTATATAATATCTGCTAGCCTGCTCTTGCTTCCCCTCCTTCCTCATCCTCCACAATACAGGAGCTGGCGTGCTCAGGATCAGCCCTTCTCAAGCACATGCCTCCACAGAGTATTATTTCCCACACCCATCAGAGGTGCTGTTAAACTCAAATTCTCTGGCACCATGTATAGGGCGATCTATTATTTTGAAGAGAGTTTATTTTGAATGCAGCAATGGAATTAGACAGGGGGGAAAAAACACTCTGGGAGGTGACAGATGTAGAGACAAAGGGCAATAACTGTCCAGCAGCATCCCCCAAATTGCTTTTCTGGTCTCAAGATTGACCCATAATAATAACAACAGTAACAATAACAATAATAATAGTAATAATAATAATAATAATGGAGAGAAAAGGAATGAACAAGTACCTTCATGCACCTGTGCGGCAAGGCTGCAAACACGAGCAGGACACAGAGCCAGGCTGGTGCTGACATGCTGCTGGTTCAGCCTCAGATAGGAGCCCTGGGACTCTGGGGCCACGGGTCAGGCAGTAAAGGAGCCAAGCGGTACCCATTATGATGCACAGCCCAGACACAGTTTTCCCCTCTCTCCCAGGGCAACCACTCTCCTTAACTCTGGCACAAATAGCACCCAAAGATGTTATGGGGGAGCTGGAAGGGAATAAGGAATGTGTGGGTCTGGGCTGGTGGCCACCATGCTGCTGCACATTCATGGGCTCATCTGTATCTACAAGCAAGGCTTTTAGGACAGCCGAGGATGAAAACACCAGGTTCAAGAGGAAGTTGGGGGCTTATATGACCCGGAGATTTGCTTTTCCTCCCCCAGCTCATACCCCACCATGCTTTTTGTGGGCATGCCTCCCCTCCACATCAGCTATTGGGACCACAGTCCCCCTGCACCCCCAAATACAAAATGGCTTCCTCAGGTGAGGGCAAGATGGCAGCCTCAGGCAAGGTCCACACACAAAAGTACACATGCGCTGGGAATTCCCACTGAGGAGATGGGATGTCAGGATAGCCACGAGTGTGGCTGTCCCCACACAGGGCATGGCCTTTCAGGGCAGCCTTTGAGGGCTCAAGTTTCGGCCAACTCATGTGGAAAGAGGAAGGCCCCAGCAGGTGAAGGCCCTTTCCCACCTCATGCATCTTGCCGCCATTCCCACTGCAGCTGTAAGTCACAGCATGTGGTGAAAGGGCTTTTTGCCTTACCCAGCATGGCATTTTTGGGTTGTTTGTTTTGTTTGTTTAAAAAAAAAAAAAAAACACAATTTAAGCATTGGTCTTTGTGCACAGTGGGCCTGTCCTCCCTCCAGCAAATGCTTTTGCTGTGGCAAAGCTGCCATGTGTCACACTTTCCCCAGCATCAGCCATTTCCTCACCTGCTTAAATGACTGGATCACGCACCTGAAGTGTGTTATAATGGCAATAACAACAATTTCAACAGCCTTCAGACCGCAGTGTGGAAAGCAGCTCTCAGAGGAATCACCAGGTTTCGCAAACGGCTTCAGCTCGTTTGCCGAGCAGCCGCAGGGCCAGGCCAGCCTGCAGGGAGCAGGACATCCCCACCCAGGCAGCGGGGAGCGGCCCAGCTCTGAGGGGACCAAGGGCAGCCAGCAGGTGTGTGTAACACTCCAGGGATCACCCGGCCACACAGGACAGCCCCAGGTTTTGGAGAGTGATTGGTATTTATGCGCTGACTAAAGGAACTGTTTGAGGCAGAGAAAAATAACTGGTTTGGACTTAAATAGCTTATTAAAATAGCCAGAGCCAGCATCTATGACTCTCTGTAATGACTACTCTCTGGTTTCCACTGCACCCCTGCTGCTTGGTTTCCCTTGCTAACATTAGGCCAGTGCCTGCTGCCTCTCAGCACAGCCTGTAGGAAGGATTTTGTTCTTTTGGGTATTGAGCCACCACTGTAAGCAGCCAGCGTGACCTGAGCATCCACAATCTCATTTTCCTCCCTCCTGCCCAGCCAGGTGTGTGTTGTGTCAGCACTCATCTCCATCCCAGCCTGATTCACACCCAGGCTGCCCAAAGACAAGACCTGCACAGACACGTGTGTTGCGTTGCTCAAACCACATGAGGCTCAAGCTCCCAGAAAACAAAACTTGCCATCACCAAACAAGCCCAGTTTGCCCCCTCCGTGCCGCTGCTCCCNCCCCCCAATATGCAGCAGCATGAGGAGCATCAGGGGGATGCAACAAGCAGAGCAAAGTATCCCTTCAGCTGACTATTGAGTGAAGCCGCCTCTGTACAAATCACAGGAGTAACATCAGATGGAAAGGGTTTTTTTCCTTAAAACTACTGATACAGTTGGAAAGTCTGAGGGGATTTTGTGGAAGGAGAACCGCACAAACTCCTTATTTTTTGCAAGCCCAGAACTTTACCATTTCAGCAGAATTTGACTCAGAATGAAACATCATGACAGACAACTACCAGGAAGCCCCCTCCTTCGAGGATCAATATTGCTTTCAACCACAAACAAGCTCCTCACACCCAGTCCAAGTCCCCACCTGGTCGCCTGCAGAATCCAGCATGAGTTTTCTTGGGCAAACAAGCAACTCTGAGCAAAAACCCTCCAGCATTTGCATGATACTTCATACTTCTGCTGGTGGTTTCAAGAAAAAAAAAAGTTTTTCCCCACGTGACTCCAACCTGAATTTAGAAAGAGAAAATTTGGGAAGGGAGAGCGTCTGCTTTGTCTCAGTTGTGGTGGGGTGGTCAGAAAAAGGAACTGCTGGGTCCTGCCCTGTTCTGCTCAGGTCCTCCAGGCCAACCGCAGCCACCAGGAGCTTCCCACGGTGCAGCCCACTCAGTATCTGTTTTGTGACAGTCCTCTCATCCCCCTGAAATTAGGATGCTATGCCTAGGAGCCTAATGCACATGAGCACACCCGCTTGCCAGGATGGGTCCCCTGATTAAATCAGGGGCCCTAAATTTAATTTCAAAGAAAAGCACTTTCCTCTTGCAGAAGCTGGAAAGGCTGCTCTTGACATTTAGTTCCTATTAGAGTTGGTTCCCCAGGCCGGGGCCAGTTACTGAGAAAGCTCAGTCTCTCATTTGGGAACAAATCAAGACCTTAGACTCCTCATTGCACTTTCCAGTTCCTCAGTTTCCTTTCTCTCAAGCAGTGATGGCTGCCACTTCTTACCCTCACCTCTGAAAAATTAATGCTTGCAAATTTCTTTATCACATTGCACTCTTCTGTTCAAAGATCTCACTTCTGGTTATGGTCCAGTGCAGCAGCAACATGAAGTATCACGTGTCACATTAAATTTTGAAAAGGAAAGCACTTTTCAAAATGGAAACGATTCAAGGACATCTTTCCAAATGCTAAGTATCTCAGAGAAAGGAATAGCCCCATCTAGAAAAAGGGACCACAAGTAAATCCTGTTTATCGTTGAGAGTTTAGATGCACTGGACACATCACATTGCAGCCTGAAACCAGTTTCCAGGATGCTTGTGTTTTGGGACATGTCCATTTTGGCAAAAAGGTACAGAAGATGGAGTTTGCCTCTAACCTATGATTTATTTGATTATGCCCATGTTTTTGCCCCTGTTTGCATTAGTAGAGGAACAGCATTGTGTGTGGGTGTGATTTTTGGGAGCAGATCTGTACACGTGCTTAAAAATTAATCAAAAGAGATGAGATAAACCGATCAGCCCTACAGGTGAAGACAAGATAAATTCCAGGTTGTGCTGCAACTCCTGGGACCTCTGCAGAAAGAACAGTGCTACAGGATCTTCCTCTGCGTCTCCCCTCCCTGCAAACCACAGGCTGCAAGCGTTATAATAAAGCTCTGATACAAGTGACTCAAAGTTTAGGGTTTTCCTTGCAAATCAAACTGCTTCTGGTTTACAAATTTCCAGATATGAACTTATGAGTTTTTGTACTTCTGTGCTAGCTTCATTCAATAAAAGCAGTTCCCTTTAAATTGGCAGTAGAGTACTCACTGGCAAAGCTTTGCAAGACTGGCTCTGAGATTTGTAGTTGCTGCATTTTCCTGGAGGACAGGGGGATGATGTNTTTTTTTTTTTTTGGTCTTTCTGCCTGCATTTGAACAATACATTTCCTTATGCCCTACTTGACTGAATACCAGATCTTGATATGGAGCATCAGAAGCTAGTCTCTGCCAGAAAGACAGATACTATAAATGGCCAAAGGTCTGATTTGGCACAGCAAGCCCTGAAATAATATTTTTAAATTGACATCTATTTTCAGACATGCTTCTACACCACTGAAAGAAAATTAATGTCATGCTGTTGGTGCATTTTGCTAGCTTAAGCCCAATGCCAGAGTCATGAAACTGAAGAAATGCCTCTAAAGTTAATGCAAGTCTGAAGTAAATGAACCCAGAATATCCCAGTCTCTAGATTTCTGGTGAAGAGAAGAAAAAAATTACAGCAAGAATTTCTGTTCTAATCACAACCTCCACCTCTCCCAGCATCTTCTCATTTGGGAGACTGTGTGACTCATGTCCCAGGCTTTCCACTGCACAAGCCCTGACTCACAGCATCTTTCAGATGTGCTGCGCGATACTGGGGCCAGCCAGCAGCTATTTATTAGTTAAAATGTTCACACTGAAGTTAGCTTTATGCCTTGGTTTTTGCTGAGAAAACCTGACCAGAGACCAAAGTGCAGCTCTTGGTGAGATAAGGGAACTGCCTCTAACTTCATCATGGACAACTCATCTCAGCACTGTTTTTGGTCTGTTATCTGTGATATGTATTGTCTAGATTTTATATAAACCCAAATTCCAGCCTACATAGTTATCTCATGCAGCGTAATTACAAGTCCTGGAGTCCTCACCAGATAAATTGCTCCCTTAATCAAACCCATACGTTGTAGCATACACACGCTGCCCATAACAGAAGAGACTGCCCACCAGCCCATTGCAGCTTCTCAGCCCACACTCACAAAACCTATAGAAAGCTGTAATCTCACTAGTGAGTTTTTGCCAAAATAGTTCAAATGGGTTGCTATTTGACACTGGCACACACTGAAGGCTGTCACTAGCCAGTGAGGGTGCTCAGGGGCTTATAAAAATATGTCATTTTGCTTCAGGTACTTGCTTCCCGTATTCTAAATGCACGCTTTGGGACGTAGCCTTTCCCCTGATGGTGACAGTATTGTGAAAGAGCAGGAGTGCTTTTCTTAACTGCTTAGAAGAGAAAAGTTTGTGGCAAGTTGTTCTTTCAAGACAAATTGAAAAACTGGGGAGGGGGGAAGAGACACCTCAGGGCTTAAAAACCCCACTTCTTTTCTAGGGAGAAGGCAAGAAAGGCTTTTTGTTGTTGTTTAAAAAAAAAAAATCACAAGTCACTATTTCCCTTACAACAACAGCGTTCCCACACAGCCCTGCCACAGGCTCCTAACTTTCACTGAGCAGCCGGCTTTTAGGGACAAGACACCTCTCAGCCCCCAGTAGAGTCATTAGCCCTCCGTTAATCTGCCAGTGGGGACCAGCTGTGGCAAATGCTTTTATGACCAGTGATCAGGTCAGGGAGGACCACAGGAGAACAAAGTTCATCAAGCCTAGGAAGCAGATCAGCCATCACACCACAATAATTTTTGGTCACTACTTCCATAAACTGGGTTTGAACTGGTGACCTCCAGCAAACATGTCAGACCCAAGCCACCGGTTCCCCTCTATAAAGGTTTTATTTTAACCGGTGACTTTGTGCACGTCTCAGTCCTTCCTCTCCCTGTCACTTTGTGTCCCAGCATTGACATATGGTTGAACCGATATCCTTCCTCTGTTTCCTTTCTTGTTGCTAAATGTCCAGTAGAATTGCATAAAAGCACCCAACAGGAAAGGTCAAGCTGAGTTTCATGCCTGAGGTCTAGGATTACATCAAATTCTTAACGTTCATCTGGCCTTAACATCAAGTAAGCACTTCCCAGTTTCAGCCTAGTCAGAGCAAAAGCAACAGAATCATTTCCACTCGAGTTTGCCCTGTTCTTACCTGAAAAAAAAATAAAAATAAAAACACCAGATGATTCCCACATCACTTTAGGGAGCAGGCTGAACCTGAGCTCACAAGGGCTGCATTTGCAGAGACCTGCAGGGCTTCCAAAGGCAAAATTAAAGCTTGCCAAAACTCTATACAGTTCAAGTTCATAAGGATTTTTTTTCCACTAGAATACTATTGACTAAAGAAATAAGCCTGGAAAAGCTTTCAACATTTCCAAGCAGCTAGAGGTCTGGCTCAGATTTTCAAAAATTTGAATGGAGATCAACATTGAACAAACAAACAAAAAACTCCTAAAAAGCACAAGCTTTTGATGTAAATGTTTAAGATGAGATCTGACATGAAGGGATTTAATCAAAGTCCATGCAGTAATAACACTCTAAACTTATTGATATGCTTAAGTGGCTCCTAAGTATTTCAGAAATATTAATGAGTTTATCTATACAATCCACTTGTGAAATAAACTGTCTCTGGGTCTGGGCCTTGCATTAAAGCTTCCACGGCCATCACAAAACCTGGACTAAAACCAGGAATTAAGTCCAAGTCTTCAACAAGTGCCATACCTGCAGGTAAACCCTATTCAAGCAAAGCACTCCCAGGCAAGTTGAGCTGCATGTAAAGGGCTTCAATTTGCAATAATTGAGTTTTTTTTTTTTTAAGTTGTTTTTACATTGAGAAGTTGGTATGCCCATATGTATCTTCTCAACTGAGGTCCCCACAAAATACTAATCACCCAGTGATCCCAAAGCAGAAACATTAAGTAATACTCCACAAGCGATGCCCGTGGCATTTCATTTCTCTATCTGCTTCTCCTGCCTTCCTCTCCTTCCCTACCGTCTCCCAAGGAGGCCTTCTCCTCCCCAGCTTAGAACAGCTCTGCTCTTCAGCACACAAGTTGAGCACTGTTATTCAACCCGGACAGACTTCTCACAGGAGCAATTAAAGTCTTTAAGATTTCACCTGTACTTCACCAGAAGTCTTCTCATTAAAATAGCTACTCAGATGTTCCTGAGCCCAACAGCATTAAGATCCAAAGAAAACAATTAACCACCTTTCTTCCTTCCATGACAAATCAAGTATTAACATGGCTAATAGCAGCACGTAGACAAATAGACATTAACATGGCTAAAGCTACTGCTAAGGCTACTGATGATAAGAAGGAAAAATGATTTAAGCAGGATTACCACTTTAGATTTAACAGGTAATTAAACAGTAGTAAAAACAAGGCTAGCCGCAAGCACAAGCGAGACCAGTAACCATCTCCAACCCTGCGATTAGGCTGCTCACTGACTTCTCATTCCCAACACAGCTTCTCGCAGCAGGACCAGAGGAGCAATGTAGGTTGATCCTGAATAACGTCTCATTCTACGTGCGGCATGTTGGCTGAGCAAAGCAAGCACAACCAAATTCCGGAGAGAACAAAAAGTCAGCCTTAGCAAGGAAGATGTGTGAGGGAGGAGAGGGGGTTGGTACCTATTTCTGTTTACATCAGGTCTTCGACTGTTAACAGGACTAATTTTCTCTGCCTTTGCAGTATAGGCTCTGCCAGTGAAGGCAGGGGTCTCAGACTGGAAACCCAAAAGGCAGTACTCAGGCTATGTTTTTTGGGAGACTAGTTTCTCCTAGGATAAATGAGGCACACTGCTCCCTGCTGCATACCCAGACACATGAACTCCTCACAACCTGACCTCATGGTCTGCAACAATTCCCACCAAAAGAAAATCAGTGTCACCCCTCTCGCCCTTCAACTACCTGGAAGAAGTGGGCACTTCCAGAGGCTGAGCAGTTTTCAGCAGAGTTCAAGTGGCTGAGATAGCAAAGGCCTCCAACAGCAGTAGGAAAGGGGAAGTTACATACAGAAAAATTCATTTCTGCAGCAAGTTTACGTATTAAGTACCGGGAATATGGGGTATAAGCATCAAATCAGAAAATTATGGGACTAAAGAATGCTCTAGGAATATAGAAGCAGAGTTAGTGTAACATCAAGGCTTCAATATCTTGTCAGATGAAAGGTCTGGGCCCCAACTCCTCTGCAAGCTATAGGCCTGTCCTTAGAGGAAAGTCTTACGTGCCCCATGACCTGGGAGGCATCGCGTCGTCAAAGAGGAGAGCTCAGGAGCAAGTAATGCAAGAGTGATTTTCCCTTATCTTCAATATAGAAGAGATTATTCCTCCCCAGTGTAGAGCAGTTTAAATAATGAAGACTGGGGAAATAAGATACAGTGCATACGCTGTGTTTTAATAGCGGCCCACAATGAGCTCTGCAGTTTGCTTGTGCTCTCAGCCTCCAAGATGATGTTCCTGCACCCCTGAAGTCAACACTGATGCCAAGGCTGCATGGGTATCACGAGTCTCAGTTTCACCTCCCTATTCTTACTACTGATGCTGTATTTCAGTTTGATCGTCATTAGAGGAAGATCTAATACCTCTGGTACCTACAACAATCTTCATCTTGAAGACAGGGAGAGGTGCTTGAGTACCTATTCAAAAAAAAAAAAAAAAAGGAGGAAATTCCTAAAGTAACTATATCCAGCAAAATTAGACTTAAATGTGTTACATTTAAATGACTGGACCCCTAAAAGAAGGTATTGTCCTCACCGCAAATCAATAATCAGGCACCCAAAGCAGCTGGAGATGGAAAAGCCTTAGCTACAAAGTGGTGCTAGTGATGTTCTTTTAATGGCTGGGCATTTCAAGCTTGCTTATGCAAACATAATCGCATGGGAGCTGTCAGAAATGGTCAATAGGCTGCTGCTGGGAGAGGGCACCGATCACTTGTCGAGTAGTAGAGGCTTGTATTACTCAGATGTTGAAACAAGGAATAGATATATTGACAATGCCTGAGCATCCTACAAGTGGTTGCCAAAGAACCAACGCTATGCATCACTTCCAGGTGAACCAAATGAGCATGAAAGTAGTTAACCTACAGAGTTTTGTTGTTGTTGTTTCAAAAAAGTTGTTTACTAATATTGTGGACCAAACTCTGCTCTCAGTCACTCATCCAAAACACCAGGGAGAGGAGACAAAACGCATAGAAGTCAATGGGACTACACAGAGGAAAGAGACCGTGGTTTTGTCCAAGCTCTTTTGCAGCAGATGCTCAGCCTGCCTGATCATTTGACTTGACGTCTCCCCACCCACGTCCAGCAGACAGTCTCAGTTACACACTGTGCAACAAGAGCAATCTGGTCTGTTTCTCTACAGCTTTGAGCTTCAAAAAAAA